>CAKNYM010040894.1:6239-45400 GCA_932195095.1 Andricus curvator
ATATATATATATATATACCATTAAACCATTTCCCTTTCAGGGTAGGCGTGACACTACCCGATTCGGGTAGTGTTTCTAGGTTTTTCTTGTAGTTATAAATAACTACAAGTGTGGGCTCACCACACCCACGATGTGCCAACAGCACTCATGTCAGTATTCTTGAATGGTCACCCATCCAAGTACTAACCGCGTCCAATGCTGCTTAACTTCAGTGATCTGACGAGAACTGGGTTTTTTAGCGTGGTATGGCCGTTGGCCATATAATAATTTAATATAATACAATAATAATATGTAATGATAATTTTTCGAAAATATATAATACCCTCCTTTGTTCTGGTAAGGAAGTTATCTTGTTCGTAACTTACCATCAAAAATGTAGTGCAGTGTTTAAAATAATTAATTAATAAATAAATAATAAATTGAAAAAGTAGATATTCATCAAATATTTCTAAAACCTTTCTGAAGAATTTGGGTACGTTTATTTAAAAAAATGTTCTTTTATAAGGGTGTTGGGGTTCGATTCCCCGCCGGAGAGCCACCCTACCGAAGGTGTTCTCGCGTTGTCCTCGCGGTAGGGCTTGAGCTTTCCTCTCATGAATTTGACGGCTATGTTGGCTACTGACAGGGTTTCCCATGCCAGGCAGGCAGAGAACGAAGAGAAAAGTGACTAAGAGGAACACCAAAACCCATACATTCAGAATCTAGCAGATCAAAAACGCTCAATATCTGTAAAGAGATTGCTTCCGGCTGTTGAAATAGCTGCCATCGAAATGGAAGTGGAACAGCAGCTTCCTATTAAAGAACTTCCCTTGGAAGATGTGGACAACGAAGACCTGATTGACACTGAAGGCATAGGTGCTAGGGATCATGAACATCAAGTACCGGATCCACTAGAACTACATCCGGACATTAATAACGATGATCTGAACAGCGAAATCCCAGAAAAACTACAGCGCCTTTCAAGGAATTTTGGTCATGCTTCACTAGAGTTCAGGCATGTAGAAACAACACAAAGGCATTCCCTGCCCAAGATGAACATCACAAATGATCTGCGTGCACTAATAGAACACCTGAAAAGCAAGGTTTTACCTATGCATTTGAACGCAACACAAACTGTGTTAGAGGTGCAAACTCTTGTATACAGTGTAGCTGTGACAACCGTTTGAACGTTGGACCGCAGAACTAGGCCTACAAATGCAGTCTTTACCCCAGGAAGGGAGCGAGATCCACCATGGAAGATCAGGTTGGATACGGATGTCAGCAAAGTAAAGTGCAAATTGGGTCGACTGACTCAATATAAGAAAGGAAATTGAACTAGAAAGCTGATACATCATGTTGCTAAAATCATCCACCCTCGGTATATCGAGACATTGACACCAGCAATATTGGATAAGATTATAGACCCCCAACGGCAGAGACTTGACGTTCTTACTGCTAGACTGCGTCAGTACAAGGCAAGTAGTCCCAGAAGGCAACAAAATCGAACCTTTCAGGCACATGAAAGAAGGTTCGATCGTGAACTGAGTGTAAAGCAAAATAACCAGCAAGACACCGAAGTCCCTCAATTGGAAGACATGACTAACTACTGGTCGGATGTTTGGGGAAAATCTAACAGAATCAATTTGGACACTGCTTTGTTCCAACTAAAGAAAGCAAGAGCAAGTAATAACCCTGAAATGGAGCTGACGAACATCACAGCTTTAGATGTTTCAGCGGTTTTGAAAAAAGCAAGTAACTGGAAAGCATCAGGTCCGGACATGATGCACAACTTCTGGTACAAGTACCTGACTAGTGCACACCCTGCGTTGGCAAAGTGTTTTCAGAAGATCATTGAACACCCAGATCTGCTGCCAGGCTTTATGCTCCAGTGTACTACATAAATGTCGCATAAAAAACCAGACGCTCAAAATCCATCTGAATTTCGACTGATCGCCTGTCTTTCAACCAGATATAAATGTCTTACAGCTATCATAACAGATAAGGTATATTCTCACTGCGACGAGAATGACATCCTTACAGAAGAACAAAAATGATGTAAAAACAAAGTAAAGATCTAGTCACTATAGACGTTGTTGTCACGACGTAAGCTCGTAAACATCAAAGAAACATGCACATGGCATACATTGACTACAAGCAAGCGTCTCCTTCCGTATCACATGACTATTTGCTTGAAGTCTTAAAAGTATACAAAATTTGACCACGCATCATTGACTTCCTAAGTCGTGCGTTGATGCTTTGGGGTACAAGAATCAAGTATTTTGATCATGGACAACCAAGGATAACTGGATGAATACGCATTACGACGAATATATTCTAAGGAGACTCCTTCAGTGCACTATGGTTCTGTTTAGCGTTAAACCCATTGTGCACAACACTAAATAGCATGTCTCATGGGTTCAGAATACATGATAACGAGGATGGTCATCAAGTGACCCATTTTCTATACATGCATGATCTGAAGCTACATGCTAGTTCCGACCAGAAACTGCAGCAAGTGATCCATGTCACAAAGCAGTTTCCCAATGATATCCACATGGAGTTCGGTCTAGATAAATGCAGAACAGTGCATTTAACCAGAGGAGAATTAGGGACCGCAGAGCTAGAGAACGATTTCGAGAATGACATCGAGGCAATGGCTGCGAACGAGTTATATAAATACCTGGGTATTCTCGAATTTAAGGGTATTCAGCATACGATAGTTAAGAAAGCCTAACAACTGCCTTCACTACAAGACTCAGATTGGTTCTGAAGAGTTCTCTTAACTCGGTAAACAAGATCAGGGCAATCAACACCTATGCCATCACTGTCCTCACGTACTCCATTGGGCTCATCAAATGGTCGAACACCGACCACAGTAATTCGGCGATTGAAAAGGTAGTTCTACCACGACATAGAGGGGGTAGGGGCATTGTAGATGTCAGGAAACTGTGTGAGTCACAAGTTATACAGTTGCGAGACTATTTTAACAGCAAGCTGATGTTACGCTTTACAACACCATCTGTAAAGCGGATCTTGACTACACGCCCTTGAATTTGTGCTCAGAGGAGGCCCTGAATATCAGAGCAGAAACCATAGAGGAATTAGAAACGCAATGGAGACAGAAATCCATCCACGGCGAACACCCCAAAACGTTAGATCAATATGAAGTGGATAGTGAGGCATCCAATATTTGGCTGAGAAAGGGCCTCCTGTATCCAGAAACGGAAGGATTCGTCATTGCAATTCAGGACAGGGTTGTCAGCACCAGAAATTATCGCAAACACGTATTACATCAAGACGTGGTTGACCGGTGCCGCTTATGTGGAGATACCAACGAATCCATCGAGCACATTATATAGGTTGTCGCGTAATGGCTCAAAGAGAATATACGCACAGACATAATGATGTGGCGGGCATTATACATCAACAACTTGCCCTAAACCTAGGACTCTCAGCAGAATGGATGCCTTTCTATAGATACATTCCAATGCCCGTTTTAGAAAACGAAGATTATATCCTATATTGGGATGTTGCTATCCAGGCGGACCATTACATCCGAGCCAATCGAGCCGACATCGTGATGCGAGAAAAAAAAGGTGGAAGAGTCTACATCATCGACATTGCTTGTCCACTTAACCGAAATTTGCAGGCAACCTATACAACCAAGATCCATAAGTATAGCGAGCTAAGGCATGAAGTAAAGAAAATATGGAGGTGAAACATGTATCTATTCATCCTATTGTGATTTCGGCTACAGGCAATGTGCACGCAAGATGCACTGAACATCTTGAACATTTAGGAGTCAGTAGGGTACTGGCAGCAGCTCAAAAGGCTGTTTTATTGAACACCTGTCACATTGTGAGAAATTTTCTAGACCATCAGGAAGCAAGTGACTAAAAACCTGTGGAGTGGCAGATGGTAGCTCTAAGAAAGCATCCAGAGGCGACTGTTGCCGCCTCCAACGCTCGCGCCGCTGTGTATGGATAACAGCGGTAGAATATGAACTCCAAACTACACTATGCTCCTAATTTTGTGCCTACAACATCATCGCAGAAGATTTCGGTCATCGGACATTAGTCTGACAATGTCATCATTAATGGTTTCTGTCCTTCGTTCATAATTCAAGTTTTGTTTTTGTTTTGAACATTTTGAAGTGTTTGATATAATTTTTACAATTTTTTCTTTATTTTTTAAGGGAGATTACAAATTTATGAATTGTTTTGATATTTTTACCATCATAATATCAGCAATAAATATGTTGACTGATGAGGGCTGACACAGCAGCCGAAACGTTTCGACAAATTTTAAATTGAAATTGGACGAATTTTATTGATTTTGACCTATCATTGGAGACTATTTCGACACATATCTACAAGGTCGTGACTTATTATCAGCATCGTATTAAATTGACTTATAACGTCCTCATCTCATCAGTCACTTGACTTGGTCCGTGGCTATGATGAAAAACCGGGTTCACCCGAGAACAAGATTGAAAAAAATAAATAATAATAAATTAGAAAAGTAGATATTTATCAAATATTTCTAAAACCTTCCCTAATAGCACGAAACGTGTAAAATGTCCGCCGCTTGGGAACGTTCCAAGCAGAAATTACCGTTAATGTTATTATTATCAATAAATATCGCGTAAGCCGTATGTGATAGGTCAAAATCGATGTCATTTTATAATATAGATATCATATTATAGTGTAGTATAGGCGGTACTCAAAACTCGAAAATGACATCCATTTTTACCTATCTCTTACTGTTTACGCGATAGTTGCTGTTAAAAATAACAATAACGGAATGTTCCCCTCAGGTCTCAGTGGAACGTTCCTGAAACGTTGCCTAGCGGCGGACATCTTACACTTTCCAGGAACGTTCCTGGAATGTTCCGCCGGAACGCCCTGAAGGTTTCCGTTTAACGTTCCAGTAACGTTCCCGGAACGTTCCGTGCTATCAGGGTTTCTGAAGAATTTGGGTATATTTATTTTAATAAAATGTTCTTTTATAAGGCTATTTTATAAGGGCTCATCTTATAATTAATATAAATTTCGATGTTAAAACGATTCCTTCGGACAAATGAATTTAAAAAAAAATTAAAAATTTATTTGTCCGAAGTAATCGTTTTAACATTTATATTAATTAAACATTTTAAAACGCACACGTTAACATCTATAAATTGAATCGTCTAGTTGCAAAACCGGCCAACTCCTCGATTTTGACCAAGAAACCATGAAAAAACCACTCAAATCCCTGTTTTATATGCGTTCGAAAATCACGATTTGCTGCAGAACCGGTCAAATCTGCATGCTGAAAATAGCTGGTCGTTTGGTGTAGTGTTCACCTACATACTCAAGGATAAAGAAGTTTGTAGGAGAAGTTCCTTTTAATCAAGCAAGAAATAGGAAAACTGTTTTGAAACAGACTGTCCTAATGTCCCTAGCGGACCGAATGAGCAGAACGGATACGCTACAGCGTATCCTTATAGTATCCACATCGTATCCTCTCCGTATCATGCAAGAAAAACTCATCAAAAAAGAAAGATGAACATTTAACTTGTTGAATTTCGGATTCTACGTGCAATTTCCCGTTAAAAGGTCACGCAGTAATTGCAATAGTTTTTCTTGCAACGTTAAAAACTTTAAAAAAATATTATACCTGTCATTATTGTGAGCTGCAGGCGACTTCAAATGCATCGTCGTTCAGACTTCAGTAGCAACATACTACCTACGCGATTATGGATGCGCTTGAAGCGCCTTCAGCCCACGTTGTCGATAGGCATTATATTTTTTTTAAAGTTTTTAACGTTGCAAGAAAAACTATTGCAATTACTCCGTGACCTTCTAACGCAAACTTTCACGTAGAATCCGAATTTCAACAACTTAAATGTTCATCTGGCTTTTTTTAATGAGTTTTTCATGCATGATACGGAGAGGATACGATGTGGATACTATAAGGATACGCTGTAGCGTGTCCTTTCCGTTCATTCGGTCCGCCAGGGGTCTTTAACAACAAAAGAGTTTTGGTTTCCACCTTATTCTGGCTAAGTGTGAGAGAAAATCAGCTTTCTCCAACAATTTTGTTTTTTGGAGATGGCCGGTTTTGCAACTAGACGATTTAATTGTAACAACATCTTCCAAATATTATTTAAATATCTACTTTTTCAATTTATTATCATTTATTATGACTGGAGCAAAGGAGCGAATTATAATGATATAGTTTCGAAAAATTATCATTATATATTATTTATTTTTCATTACTGTTTTATATTATATTATTACAAGTGTATAAAGGTAAAGTAAATGGCAGAATGCCCAGAGGTAGACCGCCGAAAGAATGGTTAGAATCTGTAAATGAGACATTAATCCGTAGAGACATAAGAAGCCATAGAAACACAAGAGCTTGCATGAAAAAATGCATGGACGTGAAGGAAGCCAGAGTAGTATGCCAGGACAGAAAAGTGTGGCGACAAATAGTTTGTAAACAGAGTGACAGTAGAATGAATGACGCCTGAAACAAAGATCTTGGATACTAATGGGCCCAAGTGGAGAACCATACATAACAATTTTGTGAGGCTCTTCACTTGGGGTGATCGCTAGAGAGATTGATCAGCAACCTGGGTCGGAGCAGGTTTGCGGAATAAACGTGTCATTTAAATAAATAACACGAGAATTCCAGATCAATCTAGAATATATATACCTAACACTTATATACCTATCTACCTCATACCTATATACCTACCTACCTTATACCTATATACCCATATGCACATTACTATTCTCCAACCGAGCAAGTCACGCCTACCCCGAAAGGGAAATGGCTTAATGGTATAATAATAATAATAATATTATATATATTACTCTAAGCGACGAAGACACTCCACTTGCAGATTTTATACGACTTGAAACTGGACCGGGTGACTATACAGCCCGGCATACACAATAGCTAGCGTGTTGCACTTTCCAGACGCAAAAAACACTGAATTTTCAATTACAAAAAAAAACAACAACAACATTTTTCGAAGAAATCTCTATGTTCCGGCCGGTATAATTGTCTTTAAATTATGTGGTTGAAATATTACATTAAACCATATGCATTCTGGTAGACGTATTATGGATCTGGCGAAAACCCGAGTCGTTTTAGGGGCCATTAGTTGCTAAATGAATATATAAAAGTTGTGTACCCGGGTATCCACCACGGTACATTTTTGCATGTAAATGGAGTAAAAATTAAAATTTCACTTAGGGGCCTTCGAATCGTCATTATTATTCAGCTCAATTCGAAGCAAATGGTGTATTTAGAATTTAGTTAGAAATTTTTTTTGCAAAAATAATCGACTTAAAAAAATACATACTTTGCGGACACAGCTAGGGTTCCCGCGGGTACCCACCATATAAAAATTCAACTTTAAGTGGATTACTAATTTCTTATCAAGTTATTTGACTCATGTGCGTGAAATGTGTTAAGTAATAATATAATTCATAGTAACTTAATCAACAATAATTAATTATTCGTAACATTCTGTGTGCGGCTAGCCGACGTGCAATATTGTGCGTCGGGTTGCAGCGTACCCGTTCCGTTCGCGAGGTCGGTTAGGGATAGCAGGTGAATTGTTTCTTTGTATCTTAAAGTGCTTTGTACATTTGGCACTCACTTTTTATATGTAGTTGTTGGATGAAAAGATACGGAAACGATTTCAAATACATAAATATTTAAAAAATTGAAAAAAGGGGTACTAGCAGGGTACCCCGGGTGTGTACAAATGTGGTTAAAGTTGGATGTGTGCACAAGAGTTAATGATTTTTCATATTAATTAAATATTTTGACTTACTCTTGCCCGCTCACAATCTTTCCCTTCCGTTTGAACAATTGGGGTGATTAAAAGTCCTTCGGTTGTTTCTGAATTTTGGGAGAGTCTATTTGGAATTTCCGTTTTGCCTAATAACTCATTGGTTTCTAAATTGAAAAGTAAAATTTGGGCAGAGCACACTTGTTTGGCATCAATTACTCCATTGTCTAACACCCATAATCTGTTGCATTTATCAATCTGGAAACAATTATAATAATTAAACTAATAAGTATTAAGAAGAAAATTAGGATTTTTATTATTTTAAAGGCCGTTGTTACGTGTACGCAAATTTCGGTACAAATAGCTGGATTTTTTTGTTACAAAAAGCGGGACCAGGAAAGGGGACTAATTGTACCGAAATTTCAGTTCAAATAGCCGAATTTTTTCGGTACACGTAGACACTGCCTATTTGAAAAACCTACTGCAACTCGGTAAACGTTTGTTATGCCTTTGCAATTTCCTCTTCGGTACCAGGACCAATCCGGATATGGTGCTAATAAAGGACCCCCGGGTCCATTTTTATTCGAAACTACATTTAAACTGGCAGGAACTCCTTTTGCCTTAATCACTGTGACGAAAGTTCTTCCATCTGAAAAGGAATCAAATTCATAAAAATTTGTATTTTTTAATTGCATGACATTTTATTTATTTTATATTAAATTAGAACAGGGTGACCACTGGAGCGGGAAACTCGGGAAATGAGCGGGAATTTTTTGAGACCTTAAAAAGCAGGGAAGAACAGTGAATTGAATTTTTTGACATCACAAATTTCATATCCAATGATATAATGCAATTTAACCCTTGTATGCTGGCCCAACTTTATCCACTTTGTTACACACCCAGTGTACCCGGGGTGTCCACTTTCCTAAGGAATTTTAAAATGCAGTTTTGAAGACTTATACAATAAAAAGCGTTGGAATTTGACAATTTTTGATAAAACACGTTTGAAGTTGATTAACTGTAAACATAAACAAATAAATGATTTTTAAACGCGTCTTAAAAATTGAACAATAATTAATTTTACAAGAAAATTTTGAATCTGTTCAACAATAAACAATTTATAGATTTTTACGGTGAAAATTGAATTGTTTCCAATGGAATGCCTTAGTCGGTAAACAAATGTAAAAGTCAAATTGAAACTTTATAAACTATTTTTACTTTTAAATACTTTAAAATTAGTATAATCATAATTAAACGCTTTTATTCAATTGCAAATCCTATTCGAATATTGTTTCAGTCTGAAATATTCAATTTTTACCCCAATTATATTTGAAATTCTTTTAATAAAAAAAAGATAAATCTGGTAAATATTTAGCAACATTTGATTGTTTATTTAAACTGATCAATTATTATTCAAATATTAAAAACTAAACAATTTGAATCTGAATTGTTTGAAATAAAGAGTCTTGACTCGTCAAAATTTCAAAGTGCTACATTGAAACTTTGAACTTTACACATATAATTGCTTCCTTAAATTTGATTTGTAATTTAAAGTTTGAAAATTATATATACATATGTATAAAAATCATTTGAATTTTACAATTTTTTTTTTAATAAATGGAAAAAGTTTTGGCATATAAGTTTTTTCGAATTGGAAGAGGAACTTTTTTGTTTTTTACATTTTAATGTGAGACTTCCGTTTCCGGCGTGAATAGCGGAGCAGCGGTGAATTTTTGATGTTTAGTTTTTCTGATAATTGTGGTGAAATTTGAGGTGAGTGGATTGTGGATGTGTGTAGAAGGTTTCGTTTGTGAGAGATTGATTGGTAGATTGAAAGATTGACAAGGGGGTGAGGATATTTTTGGGGATCAATACACGAAATGATGATAGAAGAAATGGGGATGTATGAAGAAAAGCAGGAAAACTGGAGAGGAAATAAGGAAAAAAAATTAGGCGGGAAATGGCCGAACTTAGGAAAGAAATAAGGAAATGGGAAGGCGTCAGGGAAAAGATACAGAAAAGGATGCAGACGTTGGAATAAAGACTAGAAAAGCAAGAAGAGACTAATAAAAAGGTAGAGGTGTTGGAAGGTAGGATAAAAAAATAGAAAGCTCAAGCCAGGAGGTTGGAGGTGGGGAGAGTGGGAATAAGGAGAAGGAAAGGCTGAGGAAAATAGAACAAATAATAGGTAAGAAAGAAAGAGAAGAAAGAAAAAGAAACATAGTGATAAAGGGTCTAAGATTAGAGGGGAAGGAGCTGAAGGAAGGAGTGGAAGAAGTACTTAAAAGTATTGATGTTAAGGTAGAGATAGAGGACGTGCGAAGTGTAGGAAGAGAAGAGCCAAGAGCACTGAGAAAAATGGATTATACGAACTGGATAATAGGATTAAAGAATAATACACCGTATAGAAAAGTATATTAGCGCGTATAATCTATAATATTCTTCTAATATATGAAGATGTTACCAAATATAATCTCTAGATGTTAAATTCTTATAATCTTCAGACATTAAATTGTAACATCTCCGATTTTAAAATATCCAGGCGTCTGTGTAGTCTCAGATGGTACGTCTCATCGTGGCGCGTGTCATATGCATCCGTTCGCATTAAAACAAGTAATAATAAAGATATAAAATGATTATAAGTGCTAAATCACACGTGATTTAGATTTTCAAAATGGGTAAGTTTATATTTCTTTTCATTACACATCACTACCACTTGTACAAGTGAAGAAACTTAGCCTCCTTTACTTTCGTTTTTGTAGTCTCATGACAGCCACTTTCCCACTTATTGTGTGTTTAAAAAATTGAAATTTGTTTTCAGTTCTACTCCTGAGCTCGTCTATCAAATTTTGGTATAGGTTTATAAATACGTTTGCGAAAATTATTATATATATTTGAGGTTATCTAATGGACCAGAATTTTAATATGGATATTAGATTTTAAAATCTTGGATTATAGATTTTATTATCTCAGATTATAAAGTTTAATAATCCAAGATATTATCCTGTAATATCTATTTCTTAATATCTATAGATTGTAGTTCTAATAATCTGGATCGCTGTCCCATAGTTAATAGTCCAAGATTATATCCGGTAACATATTTTTTATTACCGGGTATAATCCATTTTTCTCAGTGAGGGGAGGGAATTGTACTGGTGAAACTAAAGAAATGGGAACATAAGAGGGAAGTGATGTCAAAGAAGAGGGTGATATTTGGAAGCTCGGAGAGAATAGAGGACGATTTGGCATGGGTAGAAAAGAAGATGCAGTATAAGTTAAGGAAAATAGCGCAAGAGGAAAGAAAAAAGGGAAGAAGAACATGGGTTAAGTATGGGAGAATACAGACATAAGGTGTATGATGGAATTAGGACGAGGACAGGGTAAGTAAACAATGAGGTGTCGGGAAACTAGGAGAGAAAGCAACGGGATATATAGAAATAAGAAATAGTAGGAAACAAAAAGAGACAAGAAACGAAAGTAGGGAATATTGGAGGATATGCTATAGGAATATAGCAGATTAGAGAGAAAGTGTAGGAAAAGTTAGACAGGAAAACACAGCATTTCACTCAGTAAATAATATTTTAATTAGAGCCTTTGTTTCAATTACATATTTGACCCGTTCGACACATAACACACAGTCGTACATACTCATACCATTGCATTCTGTTATGTGTCACCATGCGTGCGTTAATAATCTGGATTAATGGATGGTGCAAGAATGCCGCTTTTATAATTCCAACAGAAAGGATAGAGAGTTTATGAAAAATTTGACACAATAGGATGTATTAGTGATGATGAAGACGTGGCTAGATTAAAAGGGATGGGAAAGAGTAAGAGGAAGATTACCAAGAGGTTACAATTGGCAGGTTCAAAGTGCAAAAAGGAAGAATGAAAAAGGCAGAGCAGTGGGAGGAATGGTGATGGCAGTAGGGAACGGATGTATAGCAGAGAAGGATAAGAAAGAACAAAAAGAAGGATTAATAGTAGAAGAGATAAATATGGGAGGAGAGAGGTGGAAGATAGTGGGGGTTTATGTGAACGGTGACATGCAGGAGAAATCAGAGGACATGAGAGAACTGATGGAAGAAAATAATCCAGAGATTAGGCTTATAATAGGAGATTTTAATGTGACAACAGGAGATAGAGGAGGAAGGGAATGGGGTGGAGAGCGAGGAAGAAAATCCAAATACAAGATATTGAATGGTGGGGGAAAGAAATTTTTAAAGAGCCTAGGGGAGATGGGATGGTTTATCCTAAACGGAAGTATAAAGGGGGATGAGGAAGGGGAATATACACGTTCAGGAGGAAAGAGGGGAACGGTCATTGATTATGTCGTAGTGAATGACGAGGTAAGAGAGAAGGTTAAGAAACTGGAGGTAGGTATTTATATAGATTCGGATCACTTTTTCATAATAGTGACATTAGAGGGAGAAATGAGTAATAACAATAAGGCTAAAAAGGAAGCATAAGTAAAAAGAGCAGCGAGAGGGAATTGATCAATGGAAGGTGAAGAACAGTTTAAGTAAAAAATCAGGAATATGAAAATGGGAGAAGGAAATGTAAACGAGGAAATGGAAATAATGATAGGAAAAGTAAAAAGAGTATTAGAGTGCGCAAGCAAAAAAGAAGCTAGTGCAAGAGGGGATAGAAGTGGATGGGATAAGGAATGTAAACTGAAGAAGAAGAAAGTAGGAAGGGAATGAGAAAATGGAGAAAAGGGACAAGTAGTGGGGAAGAATATAGGAGAAAAAAGATGGAGTATACTGAGCTGTCTGATAAAAAAAAGAGGAGGAAAAGAAAAGGTTTGAAGAAGGAGCGGAGAAGGCTAAGACGGAAGAAGAGGTTTGGAAGGTGATAAATAGAGAGAGCAGAAGAAGGAAAAGAGTGAAACAGGATATTGAGATGGTAAAATGAAAAAAAAATTTTATGGAATTGAGATCTGAAATCATGACGTCACAGCGCCACGTGATAAGCAATATGGAGGCAACAACGGGGTCACTTTACCTCTAATACATGCGATGTAAAGGGTTTTTAATTTATTTTGCAGTTATTTCGAAGAACTGGGAGTCAGTATCTGAAAAAATGGTTAGAGTAGACACTTTAAGAAAGAACACAAAAATTGTGCACGTTGGACATGTTATAAATGTAGAAAAAGTATCAATTATACGTTGATGGAATCGACTTCCAGTGTATTGTTTTCGTGAAAAATTGTCTAGGTAGTCGTACTTTAGAAACTGAATTCAAAATATATTATAAAAGAATATGAATTACGTTTTTTGTGAAAATTTCAGACCCTCTCATAACGTACAAAAAAGTGGCTTCCATCTAGTTTTTACGATAAATACATTGAACACATATCCTTGAAAATTGGACAATTTTCTATTTGTAAATGCTTTTTAGTACACTTTTCACATAAAAATACGTTAATTAAGTAGAAAATGAGATTTCACTTAAAATAATATAAATGAGTGACATACGGAACATAACGTAATATTAGGTTATGTGTTCTATAATAACGACGATAATAATTCATCATTTGGATATAAATTGGATATAATTACTTATTTTAAGTTGTTCCTCACATGTGTTATTATATTAAAGTCAAAGAAAATAGTAGAAGGAAAAAATGCTTTTTTCAACTTTATGAGACCCAAATACACGAATGCAAACTTGTCTTCTGGTGCTACTTACATTTCTTATTGATTACCTTACTTTAAACTGAACGAAATATTAGTTATTATAAAATTCAAATGGATCATGTAGTAAAACCTGTAATACGACGAATACGACCCCGTTATTTTAGTACTACATTTGGGCACCAGTTGGCGTATCGTTGTATTTCAGATCCCAATTACTAGGAGGGTAGAGAGGAATGTTAGGGAAGGAGGAACAGATGGTAGGGAAACAGACGAGGAGGAGGACATTACAAGGGAGGAAATAGTCAAGGTATTAGGGCTGATGAAAGATGGAAGGGCACCTGATATAGATGAGATTCGAAATGAAGTTTGGAAATATGGGGGGATGGAATTAAAGGGATGGGCGTAGAAAATGTGCAATAGAGTATGGAGAGGAGAGGGGTGGACAGAGTTATGGAAGGAAGGAGTAGTGATACCAACAGTGAAGAAAGGAAAAGGAGAGAAGGTTAAAGATTATAGAGGAGTGACACTAATTCCAACACTCTATAAAGTATACGTGACTGTTTCATCGGAGTTTTTACCGAATCAGACAGCGTTTAAAAAAGAGATGAGGGTGACGGACAATATATGTATATGTTCTGAACTATCTAGTGAATAAGAGGATTAAAAGGGAGAAAGGGGCAATTATAGCAATGTTCGTGGACTTAAAGGCGGCGTTTGGCTCATTAGACCGAGGCAAGATAGAAAAAGTTATGGTGAAAAAGGAGATACGAGAGGGATTAATAAAGAGAGTATCAGAAATTTTCAAAGAGACAAAAAGTAAGGTAAAGGTAGGAGAGCAAGTAGGAGATAGTTTCTAGTTGGTGAGAGGAGTAAGGCAAGGATGTTCTCTGAGCCCATGTTTATTCAATGTATTAATATCGTACTTGGGAGAAGAAATTAAGAGAAAAGGGTGGGGAGGAGTTAGGATAGGGAACGAAAAGATATGTGACGTGTGCCGAGGAAAGGGGGCTTACTCTAAAAAAATCGAAATCGAGGTTTTTACACCTTTCGATAGTTTTTGAGTTGCTCTTTTTAATGAAACCATCGAAAAAAAATTTCGAGCTTTATTATTGCTAATAATTGAGTTGTTAGGTACCTGAGAAATAAAGCTTTCGCTCGAGATCCCGTGAAACACCTCCCACCACTCACCACTACATCTCCGCGTCTCATCTATACCAGTCCGTGAGGCGCGTATACGACCTATCTCTTTCCTCGTGAAAATGTAGTGGTAAGTGGAGGGGGATGATTTCGTGAGTCTTCCCTCTCTCCTAAGAGTCGTGTCTATCTGGTCGACTTCTACCGCTTGCCGTGAAAAATTTCACTTTTCAGAGTAAGCTCCCTTTCTTCGGCGCACGTCACATATATACACTGGCATACGCAAACGATATAGTGTTGGTGACAGAGGATGAAGAAGGGATCACGGGCTTAATTACAGGATTAGAGAAATACTTAGATGGGAAAAAGTTGAATTTAAATTCAGGAAAGACTAAGATAATGAAGTTTAGAAAATGAGGGGGAAGAAAGAGAGAATGGTCGGGGAGATGTAAGGGGATAAAATTAGAAGTAGTAAAAGAGTTTAAGTATTTAGGATATACCTTGCAAACAAATGGAGATCATAACGTTCATATAAGAGAAAGGATAAAAAAAGCAGCAAGGGTAATGAAACAGATATGGGGGATGGGAAAAAGGAGGTTAAAAAAAAATTGGAGAAGTAGAATGTGGTTATTTGATACGCTGGTATGGCCGGTATTAAGTTATGGAGCAGAGATATGGGGATGGAGAGAAAGGAAAGATATTGAGAGTTTACAAGAAAGGTCTATAATGTGGACGCTAGAGGTAGACTGGAGGACGTCGGGATATATGGTGAGAGAAGAAGCGCAAAGTGATAAATTAAGTACTAGAGCGGGAAAGAGGACATGGAATTTAGAGACGAAGCTGAGGAAGGAAAACGGAGGGGAGTTAGCGATAAAGTATTTGATGGAGGTAGAAGAGAGGAGAGGGTGGGCGATGGAATTAACGAGATGGGAAGAAGAAAGGAGGGTGTTCTTTAAGGCTAGAGATATAGAAGACGGGACTGGAGAAAACTACGAAGAAGTGGCAAAAAGGGTGAGGGAAAGACAATTAATAGAAAGATGGGGGATGATTGAGGAATCAAAATATAATAAATGGTATAAGATGATAAAAAAGGAAGGAGTACCAAAGTATTTAGAAAAGGGATGGGGAGAGAGAAGTTTGACCAGAATAGCAAGATTTAGATTGAGAAACGAGGTAAGGGAGGCGATGTATTGGGAAAAGGAACAAAGCAGAAAGTGCAGAATATGTGAATGGCAGGAAAAAACACGGGAGCATGCATGGGAAGGATGTAGGAGAGGAATTGAAGATAAAGGCAGCTGGCAAGAGAATGTGGTGAAGATTCTAGGGGAGGATGGTTTGGAAGAAGAGTGGATGAAGGAGTTAGAGTGTGCTAGGGGAGCGAATGAGAAAGAATGAAAGAATGGATGCAAAAAAAATGGCAAAATGGTGGTACAAGAGAAGTAAAAGAAAAAGGAAACGGAATTCGCTTAAATTAGAAGCGTAAAGATTTGTAAGTAATGGTTATGTAATAGCATAAGTAGATTAAGATGCGTTTGCGTTATCTGTAAATAGGTGTAAATAACTATAAATAGTAATGATAAGATTTCATAAAAATATGTAGACGGAAGTATTGTAAGAAATGGAAGTCATGTAAACCATTAGGGGACACATTTATAAATAAAGAAGAAGAATTGAGATGAGGGCTGGCAAATATCGTGTTTTAAACATTTGTATTGAATTTAAAAAAAAGAAAAGAAAAGAATAGAAACATAAGTTTTTAATTTTTGTTGCATTGGCAGAGGGACATTTAATATTTTTATCGAGTTGAAAAGCGGGAATTTTTCGTTTTTGAATATTTTGTGAATTGGAAGAAGGGTAATTTTTTATTTTTAATAAATGTATTGAATAGAAAGGGAGAAAATTTTGGCTATGAATTGTTTTCCCAAATTGGAAGAGGCCAACTTTTTCTTTTTAATATTTTTTTCAGTGAATAGGAGGGAAATTTTGTATTTCCAACATTCAGATGAAAGAGAAACATCTTATTTTTAATTTTGTACTGAGTTGGAAGTAGGAAATATTATATTTTTAACATTTTTATTAATGTAAGTTGAAAAGCAAGATTAATTTTAATTTAGAACATTGAAAATGATAGCGTGGATTTATATTTTTTAACGAGAAATATTTGAAATATTCAATTTATAAAATTTCAAAATGTTATATTTTGCAGTTGAATGATACTTAATTACAAAATTTTCAATTGGAAAAGTGTTAAAAGCTGCAATTTTATACGTGTAAATTATTGAGCGCTTGAATGAAAAATTTCTGAATTACAAATTTGTCAAGTTCGAATTTTTGAATTTAAATGATTATGAAAATTTTTTAAAACAGAGTTCATGCTAATATAATTCAGGTAGGTTGCTAATGTAGGTAATTCCACCTGATAGGTGACAAAATTCCTTCAAGAAAACGAAATCACCTTTGACATTTACGTTTAAAATCCAGACAAAGTTATCTGAAACCATTTAGAAAAAATCGATGTGTTTTGGAGATAAAATTTGTTAATTTGTTCATTTGTTCAATTCATTGTATGACACCAAAAATAATTTCTTTTTATCTAATTATTTAATTAATTTTATTTTCAATACCTTCAGATTGGTCAACATCAATCATAGCAGCATTTTTAAAATCATAATCTCCAGAATCGATGGCTTCCTGTTTGGCTGCTGATGATTCCCACACATAATCAATATATTTCCACTGATAAATAACATTCATTTTAGCTGCTGAGCTAATCGCTATCATTGCTAGGAAAATCAACATCGAAACATTTTTAAAGAACGACATGTTGAATTATCTCTTCTCGAGGTGTGCAGAAAGACTGAGGAACTTTAAATTCTGAAAGAGAATATAATACATAAGTAAGGAACTATCAGAGAGGAAAGGAAGTAGACGCATGTTGCCTGCGTAGAATATGCAACTATAAATGGCATTAATCTTTAAAAAGAATAATGGTGGTGATAAAAGATAGTCACAAATGTTTAAAAAAATCGAAGTGCCTTCACCGTCGTATTAAAGTATTAAACTCATTGCTTTGTTTAAACAGTTCTTCCAACAATACGTCATCACTTGTAAAATATTATTTTCTGAAAAATTTTCCTCTTCGAACAAATGATCATACCAATTACAAAAAGAGGAAACTTATACATCACCTGTGGACTCATTCGATAACCTATATATTTTACTGACAGGTTGAACTCCTTCAAACGAATTGTCTTTTATCACATATTTTACGTATCGAATTTGAATTGAATGAAAAAATTTTGATTTAAAATCAACTCAATTTCTTTGTACAGTTTACTTTCACGTATAATTAAACATTAAACAAATAATAATGCCAGATAACTATGATAAAAAAACAATATGCTGAAAATCAACTTACAAATAATTTTCAAATGTTTCTCTTTTATAGGATGGCATTCCTACCACTATTTGTCTCGTATCAATGCATTTAAACGCCTATTGATCAAATATGTTTACGCAAATGTGTTCTTTTCTGTTACCACTTAACTTACCATTAAAGTATACGTTTAGATAAAAACAGGTTTTTAACTCATCGGCTTTCTTTTTAAAAATTCTTTATATTTGTCACATTAAGTATTACAATTGTCGATGACCATAATATGACTCGGTAATAGAAATAATGTAATATGGATTTAGTTAAAATATACTATATAATAAACCTAACGATATACATCTTTTTTTTAGTTTAGACTAAGTAATGCTAACTTCATTATACAGGATTGGCAATGAAATGGCAATCTCTTATCATGGACCGAATTCATCTCAAATCGGGTGTCAAACCGTTCAGATAAATTTTTTTTTATTAAGTTCTGAGTATTAAAATTTTTAAAGTTGGTGACGCAGTTCAGAAAAAATTTGTTAATATTTTTGTAAAAAGTGATGCAGTCTTTAAACCAGTATAGATATTTCATTTGTCCTTCTTGATTCTGATATATCTTTTCGTTCACTTTCGAAATCTGCTATAAAATTTAAAAAATGGACAAAATGACGGCGGTTTTTCCGAAAATCGTTAAACTCAATTTTCTCAAAAAGGTTTTATTCTTTCTGGATTTTTTCTTAAGTTGTGCGTGTGGAGCTATGGGGCTTGGGGAAGAGAAAATTGGATTTCTTGTCATGAAAAGTGAAAATTCGCATTTTCTTGCAAATCTCCAGTAAAGGCTTATTTCAATCTTCTGAATTGTTGTTGAAAATATAAAGTTATTATAGTTAATAACACCATTTACTAAAATAACCCATAGAAAAATGTTACCTATGAAATGAACTTCAGGAAAATAAAACATTAAATAATTGGAGATGTATACTAATAATTTTAAAAAACTAGGACAAATAGCGCTTTATACCATGTTTCGTATTCTCATTTCCTAATTATCAAATTAAAATATATGCTCAAATTTGAAGTATTACGAAATATAATTAATAATAATTAACTAAATTTAATTTTGGATTCTATATCCTAATAAGATGTTCATAAAAGAAATACACTCAGAATAGACATACTTTGATTCAAAGAAAATTTCTTTGTATTTCTCAAAGAAAAATATTCAATGGCTCTCAATCAAAGAAAAGTTTCTTTCATTCAAAGAAATTCTTTGGTTCAAAGAAATATATTTTTGCTCTAATAAAATTTCTTCTTTAATTTAAAATGGCTTTATTAATTTTGAAGATATGTTTTGTTAAATGAAAAAACTATGTTAAAGAAACGCTTTTTAAAATTTTAAATGAATATTTTTTTGAGTGCTTGTGGAATTCTAAGTCTATCTGATGTTTTCACATTTTCGGCACTGATCCATTTTGAAGATTTTTACAGTTTAAAGTTCGCCAATTTCTTTCATTTTGAATTGTTATAGTTTAAAAGTATGAAATTTCGAACATACATATCTATGAAATGATTCTATCTTGAAGATTTGCAATTGAAGATTCTTCAATTCTTAAATGTGTATATAATATTGTATTTTTGTTTTCATAGTAAATTTGGATGATTTACTATTGAAAAATGTTTTATTTGGATGATTTTGAAGATCAAAAGTTAAGAGTTTTGAATTCTAAATCTTCCCAATTGAAAAACTTGCATAATTTGTAATTATAATTTACGTGTATGATTTACCATTCAAAATTATACAAGTTTGAAGAGCTGCAATTGAAAAGTCTTGAATTTTGAGAATATATGTAGAATTGAAAATTTATTCAATTTTGAACATTTATATTTTAAAGGTATGTAGTTTTGAATTTTTTTTAATAGTTCAATTTTGAAAATTTACGATTAAAAATTCTTTAATTTTAACGATTAGCAATTTAAAATTCTTCAATTTTGAAGATATCCGATTGAAGATTCATTAATTTGAAATGCTTATAGTACAAAATTACATCAGTTTGAACTTTTTTTTTAAATGTAGTTCAATTTGGAAGATTCACAATTTACAATTGTTTGATTTTTAAGATTAGCAATTAAAGATTTTTCAATTTTAAAGATGTATAAATCAAAATACTTAAATTTTGATGATTTTTAAGATCAAAAGTCCAGAGGTATCAATTCCAAATTGAAGAAATTGTAAATATAAATCATCAGACTTGCATAATTTTTAATTGTATGTAATTTGGAAAGTTTTTTTGAAATACATATATAGTTAAAATTTGACGATTTACAATGGAAAACTTATCAAGTATGATTTTCAATTTAAGACTCTTTAATTATTAATGTGTATAATAGAAAATGATGTAAGTTTAAATGATTTAATTATATAGTTCAATTTTAAAGATTTAGAATTGAAAATTATTAAATTTTAAGCATTTAAAATTGAAATTTATCCAATTTTATAGATTTGTAATTGAATATTCTTCAGTAGTGAACAGTAAAAATGACAGCATTGATTTATAGTAGTAAGTAACTAAACTGTATATAATAAAACAGCTGAAAATATTTTTAAAAATTACGTAACATAAATGGAGGGAGGGAGGGGGTCCAAACCATTTGGTTACGCCTTTGTTACATAAAGGAGGGAAGGGGTAAACAATTGGCTAAAATGTAATCTTCAAGTTTTTATCTGAAAAGTTAGCCAATTCCGATTAATTCGTCCAAGAATTTTTAGGGTAAAATTGCAAACGTTTTGAAAAACGCTTTTTTATAGCGATTGAAAGTCGTTTTTTTTTTAATTTTTCACAAAAAATAAGAAATTGGATTCTGAGATATACATACATACATACATTGATTAGCAGTTCGAACTCGAAAGTTCATTGACTCACTACCCGATTCGGGTAGTGTTTCTAGGTGGATATTTACTACGAATCTTGGGCCCACCACACCCATGACGGGCCAACAGCACGCAGTATTCCTGAACGGTCACCCATCCAAGTACTAACCGCGCCCAACAATGCTTAACTTCAGTGATCTTACGAGAACTGGTGTTTTCAGCGTGCTATCGCTTTTGGCTTCTGAGATATGGGGAAGCTAAATAAGAATAACAACTGTTTTACACAAAAAAATTATTCTGCTTCGAGAATATAAAAATTTAGTGTGACGCTATCGCATAGAGATAGACGATTTTCACGTGAAAGGACTATAAAAACAAGAATATTTTTCAACAAACGATAATAATTTCAAGAAATATATCAATGCTGAAGGCAAGAAAAAAAATTACAATGCTAAAATACTACGCTAAAATTTAAATTAAAATTCAACTTAAATTTTTTTATTACTATATTAAAAAATGAGAATTCGAATAAATCTTTTTGTGTTCAACAACGTTTAAAAACATTTCAGTGGTCGAATAAACATTATTTATGTCAAAAAAAGGTACAAAAAGAGCTCATATGTGTCAATTTTGAGAAAAATGGTCAATTTTAGTTTTTCGGGGTATTTTTGGGACTCTATAAGGTGGGAGGGGGCGTCAAATTAAAATTTTTCAAACGGAAATTATGCATTGGAAACTCTTTGAAAAAATCTGATAATCTTCCATAAGCTAAGTTTAAACGCAGACACGTAAATCTCATATTTCCAGAAAACAAAATTATCCCATGTTAATCTTATGGGATTTTCTGGGCTTTCCTTTTTCGAAGTTCGTTGAAAAATTTTAAAAAAGTTTAAAAGTGACAAAATGGCGGCGGTTTTTCTGAAAATATTCAAAGTCAATTTATTCAAATTTCCATAAGAGAGAATTTTTTTGTCTCAAAAGCGAAAATTCACGTTTTTTGTTAAAATGAAACAAGACACGAAAGAAAAGCCAAATAAATAAAATTGTTTCTCTAAAAAAGATGTAGAAAAATGTCTCTTGACATTTTTTTCTATCTCACGTTATTTTCGAGAACTTTGCGAAAATATTGATAAAATCCTTCGAGACTTACTTTTTTTCTTCCCAAAATAGAATTTGATGGTGTCAAAAAAAGTAAAGAACATAAAATAATAGTTTCAACAACTTTTACATGAAACTTTTTCCTTTGAAGTCGGCATTTTTTAAATAATCGACACGCTCCATTTGTTCTAACTTCATTATTTTTCTGTGAAAACGTTGTTAAAAATGTTAGTTTTGTTATTTTAATCTTTTTTTCATATCTTGTGTCGTTTTGGCGAAAATAATCTTTACATTAGGCTGCCATTTTGGTACTCTTGATCTTTTTTAAATTTTTTAAAGGATTTCGAAAGAGGACGAGAAATTCGATCAGAATCAGAAAGAAAAAAATATATCTGTATTAGATTTAAAAAGATCACACCGTTAACAAAAATTTGGGCCATTTTTTGATAATTCGAGTTTTCAATTAAAAAAATGCAAACACTAGTAGCTTTGCCAAGAGAAAGGTTTCGGCAAATCGGTAAAATACGCGTTATCTTATTTCCTTTAAACAACAATATATTTGAGAAGGTCTTACAGTTAATAATATATTGAGGACAAATGAATTTCCGAGTTTCAGATTGCAATCAGCAAACGTTGGCGAACTTTTAATATAGGAATTTTGTCAATAAGCAGGTAAAAATGGTAAAATAAAAAAATGGTTAATTTTGCAATTAGTGATTTGAAAATAAGATATTTAAAATCTACCATTTTTTCAATTCCTGGCTTATGTACGACAACTAGGTAAAGTCCACTTTTGTAGAAAATCATTTTTTTTGCAGTTTCAAGTACTTTAGGTTTTGGTCTATCGATAAATGTTAGAAATACGTACAGAAATAAAATTTTATTTTGCCAAAAAACGCGGTTAAAGTTGAGGTAGTAGTTGAGAAATAATTATATGACAACTGGTTAGAGCATTTTGTTTTTTGTTCCTCTTACTAAGAGAAATGGTAATGAGGATTATACTTATGTTTCGTGTGATGTTTTTTAAAATTAAAAAATCATTTTCAAAATTTTCGAAGTATATCATAGATTTAAAACACGAAAAAATGCACTTTCAAATAATTGCGAATGCCAGCTAGATAAAACCCATTTCGTTTTTCCTCCACTCTATTCTAAAAATTAAAAAATATATATTTTCAAATCTTGAAAGTATAGCTCAAAAGAACCACTTGCTTCTATATTTTTCGCAGAAGTTTCTATTTTTAATCCTATCTTATTTTCAAACCGAACATTGAAAAATTATTATTTTTTTTTAATTTCGTAATTCGTGGTGAATGATCATCGACATGGTCAACGAGAAATCTTTGTACCCCAGGTTGCTTCATATAAATATTAATCAATTCGCAATAATTACCATACATTTCCAGGAACTTTGCAATAATTTTTTTAATTTTTCTAGCAATTTTCTACCTTAGAGATTAAGTCTCTAGCTTATTCTCTAAGTTTGCATCGTAAGTCAAAGTTTTATAAAATTGCATGTCTCTATTTGAAAGTCAACTTTTGGGACCACCCTAATGCACAGCCTGTCCGATTTAAAATTAATTCGGTCCATGTATAAATAATAATGTACAATCTACAAATTTCGATTTTTTATTACAATAACTGAATGATTCGAGAGCTTCATTAAATAATACAATTTAAATTAATATGTAAATAATTAATGAAAAAACGTATTAGAATTTTTTTTCTTAAATTATTCACACGAAGGAACAGTCGAAGTCGTCAGTACAATTGATTACTTAAATATTTATTCATTCAGTCCAGCAATAATTTAATATTAAATAAAAATATTTTATTAAATTAAATTAATTAATAGGGTAAAGGAACCAATTACCGAGAATGCACCAGTTGTCGAAGATCGACAGATATTTTTTATGAGGAATAGTGAATTATAATTGAAATTAAATTAAAAATTATATTGTAATAATGCAGGTACTCTAAGCTACAAACTCTTAAAAAAACTTATATTTTTAGAAGAGGAATTTATTCCGAATTTAATATCTGTAATGCGACCCTCATGAAATTGATGGAAAATCGCAATTTGCTTAATATTTTAGGTTGGCTGAATCAGAAATTTTAAAGAAAAATTTGGTTAATTTTTGATTTAATCTTTATATTTAAATGCTACTCTAGTGAAAACCTAAAAAAAAGTCGTTATTTTTTACCTACATATCTCATTATTCTCCACATTTAAAATTTCTTATTCAGGAATTTTATCAATTGTATTTTTACACTTTTCATTACTGTTTCCAAATATCATTAATATTATAATTATAAATCGATTTGACTTTATACATTTTTGAATTTTTGGGTTAGGCCTTGCACTCGACAAATGGGTCTAATTAACACTCGAGCGATTGGGAAATGCTCCTCGAGAAATGGTGTTTTTGACACATTCAATTTATATCACAATTTTTTTTCACATTCTAAATTTATGAAAAAAAATACATACAAAAATGAAAGTTCGATAAACTTACTGTCCAGCCAAATAATTTTTAAAGTTGTAGGAGTTTTCATTCATAAGAAAGAGGATAGCAAAGTTTGAGGTTGTCTATTTCCTCGACAATTGGTTTCTTTATCCTAATCATCTTTCACTATTTCTAGAAAATAAAAAAAAAGTTGCCGAAAAATATCTCTTTTCATCAGTAAGCATTGATTAACAAATAAAAAGAAACTGTGAAAAAAAAAATAAATTCATTTAAAAAAAAATTAATTTATTTATAATATTATTTAGACTTTACAGAAACTGTAGAGAAAATTAATGAAAATGGTTTAAAAAAGAGGAAGCGATCAGTGAAGCATGCGAACAAGATTAACGCTCATTGAACTCATCCCTGAATGAAAAATTACGAGAAAGAAATTATATTGAATTAGAGTACAAGTCATCTTGAAGTTTTTAAAACGTTCCTGATTTGCAAAAAACCCGTTAAACTTAGCAAATGTGTATGAAAAAAGAAGAGGTTGAAAGTTTCAAAGTTTCTAATCTTAAAAATGAGTAGTAAGGACTTGTAATTTTCGAAAGGCTTTTGATTTTTAAAGTTCATGTGTTTCAATAAAATTAATTTCCCAAGTCTAGAAATTTAAATATAATAAAAAAACACTAATCATTTTGCAACAAAGCCATATACGGAAGAAAGTATGTATGAAATAATTTATATATATATGTGTGTGTGTGTGTGTGTGTGTGTATTCCCCCTCCCCTGATCTTAATTTAAGTAATACGTAGATACCAAATATCATATATACAACAACTTCATAATTTTTCTAAAATTAAAAAAACGCTTAAGGCGTGAAAAATGACACCGTTTTAACTTTTTATGAATAACTTTATTGACAAATAAAACGGGCATTATTTCTTACTCAAAAAATCAAATTTGTCCGATCTAAGTCAAACTTGGGTAAAGTGTTGTGCTATTGGATAGTAGTTTATGGGGGAAATTTTACCATTTTTATAAATATTTACCGAGGAGAAGAGGTGAAAATTTTTTGATTTTCGTACTATCGTACTATATTTTCGTATCACCTACTTTGGCGATTTTGAATTTTTCCAATAAAAAAATATCTCCCAATACAGCTTCGATAGGGGTTTCACGCCCTTTCTAGTAATCATAAACGTTAAAAAAAATTGACCCTTAAAGTGAAAGTCAAATACAAACTTAATTTTTTTTTTAAAAAGGCAAATTTTTTAAACAGTTTTTTTTTATCTCAAAAGAAAGATTGGGGGTTTCCCTTTAAGAGCTTTGAGGTTAGAAAGTCGGATTTTTATTTTTTATGTTTGAAAATAAGCGGTGAGTGGCTTTTAAGAAGATACCATATGTTTTAACTATTTTTAACTCTTTTAATAGCAGTAAAAAAATGTTGTCTACTACAATGTCGATAGCTTTTTTCACGCCATTTTCATCGCTCGTAACCATTTTTTGAAAAAATAAATATTTGACCTTCAAAAATGAAAGTTAAAAATAATTTTGACTTTTTTCATAGAAGAACGCTTTCTCGATTTCTTTTCGACCAGAAAGCGATCCAATAGCACAATACTTTGCCCAAGTTTGACTTAGATCGGACAAATTTGATTTTTTGAGTGTGTATACTAGGGTGGTCCAAAGAAACTTCTTTTTGCTAGAGAGCAAGGCTCTTTTCTGTGGTTCCCGAAAAACGAAATTGCATTATTTTTAAAGAATATGTCAATATTAAGACTTATCCCCGGTCTTTTGAAATCAACACAGGAAATATTTTCGGAAAAATTACAAAAAAAAACTTTTTATTAACTTTTCGTAAAATGAGTTCCAGTCACTTCTTACGAAATATAAAAGGAATCATTTCAACCTCATACGTTTTGAATTTGAGGCCTCTATCACTTTCTATTGTGTCCGGAAAATGGCCCGAAAATGCAGAATAGCAGTTTAATTTCATATTCATATTTTTAAAAAAAATTTTCAGAATCGATTTTTTGTATTTGATGAGTGACAAGTTATCAAGTACTTTTCAAATAAATTTCAAATTATTTAAACAATTATTATTTGTTCAGAAATTTAAACTTTCCCTTTAAATCATAAAAAGTTTGTATTTTTTGGTATTAATGACATGGGAAGTGAATGTTGAGAATAATCTTTTTATAGTAAGATATTTTTCAATTGTGTAAACAATTTATATTTGTTTCAATTTTTGTTTTTCTACAAAATCATAAAAATTTCGTATACTCTAGAATTAATGGCACACAGAATGAATGTTACGAGTACTATTTTTTTAAAGACATTTTGTAACTGTTTACACAATTTCCATGTATTAAAATATTTCTTCATGCCAAAGCATAAAAAGTTGAGACTTTATTAAAAAATTTGCACACTTAATGGTCGTTAGGAATAATATGTTTTGTTTAAGAAATTAATAGATTGTTTATTAAACCATTATTAATCATTCACTTCTGACTTTTCATGTTAAAGATGCAAACAGTTATATTTTTTTCCAATTGTCTTACACTACATCGGTCATTATGAAGATATTGTTTCTTTCAGAAGTTATTACCTCAATTGTCCAAACAATTATTATTTGCTTGAACAATTTGTTTCATTATATTATGAATAGTTACTTTTTTCTTGTGGGATTAATGAGGCAGCTAATTTGCGTATTCATAATCGAATGAAAATAAATGTTTAAAGATATAATAATTGTTTAAGGGGGTATTTCTATTTGACCGAGATTTTTTCAGGCGTTTTTCAAAAATTCATAAAAAATACAATTGTTAATAATTTTGAATGAAAGTTTTTTATATTTTTAAGAAGATCTTAAACTAAAAAAAATACAAGGTTACTAATTTAAAAAAAATGCTGTAGCATTTCAAAAATGTGTCCCGGAAACGACACCCTCACTTGGCTGACATGATTCAGTTGATCCGGGTCATCCGAAACAAAAAAATCGAAGAGATTCTTAAAATATACGAGTACGGCTATAGCCGGGACGAGATCAAATAAAAAATATTGAAAATTGACAAAATCGCGCCCATTTGAAATCTTGTTTGCGAATTTTGACTTTTTTGGGGGTAGTTTTTGACTTGCTAAAAATTCAAAATCATTATTTTTTATTTATTTTAGTTCGGGCTATAGCCAAACATCTGCTATATATATTCTCCAAATTTGAGCTTAATCGGTCCAGTGGTTTTTGACGGAATCATGTCAGCCATTTAAAAAAGTCGTGTTTTGAGAAAAACGACTTGCTCAACATGTAGCGTGACACTGGAAATTCAGACCTAACACTGAAAGTTTTGACTAGACCTTGGATACAAATCTGTAAATGCTTTCGGAACATCGTATTGGGGAAGGAAAACCTATTTGAGATGAAAAATGACTCTATTATACACATTTATGACCTGCCTGCGGTCACAGCCGAGGCGGCCTTCCACAGTGTGCGGCTGAGTACTCTCCGCTCTGCGCAGTTGACCCTGCTGCAGTTTCGTTAAGAAGTCTGAACCAAAGAAATCCCTTTGCGTACAAATTCCACATACTGTATACTATCAAAAAATCAACAACAAAAAAATCGATTTTTTGGTCCGGTCAAATAGAAATGCCCCCTTGAGTAATTGAGGAATAACTTGTTTATAATGAGCGACATGGTATAAGGGATATAAAAACTAGAATTTCCTTCACATTTCCAATAAAAAGTGAGAAGTGACTGATGATCAATTGTTTAAATATTCAATAATGTCATAAACAACAAATATTAGTCTTATTATCCATTAACAGTGTAATTTGTTTAAAAAACACTAACTTTTGATGATTTGGCGGAAAATAAAATTTAAAAAATGGAAATTGTTAAGACACTTGCAAATCGTCCTCAACCAAAAATATCACTCCTAAAATTTATTGAGTGTGTCAGTAATTCCAGAAAAAAAGAACTTTCCATGACTTGGAATAAAAACAAAAATTGAAATAAACATAAATTGTTCAAATAACTGAAAAGCTCCTTAAAAGAAAAATATTATTTTCAACATTTACTTACTGTGTTATTCATCCCAAAAGATACTAACTTACCATGATTCACAGGAGCAATACAAATAAAAAGCTTGTTTAAACAATTGAAAATTTGTTCAAAAATACTTGCAAACTTGTTAGTTATGAAACAGCTATTTTACATTTTTCGGATACAATACAAAACGGTTGGGGTGTGAAATTTAAAAGTTATGGGGTGGAAATTATTCCTTGAAAATTTCTTAAGTTGTCAATGAAATTCAATTTACAAAATGTTAATAACAAGCAGTTGTTTTGCCCCATTTTTACGAAAACTGAGCTTTTCCCATTTGAAATCCCAGGTTAACTTCAAAAGCCCGGGAACACGTCTTAATATTGACCTATTGAAGAAAAAATGGAATTTTTCTCTCCGGGATGCTCAAAAAATGGGTGGGGAGGGGGAGCCTTGCTCTCTAAAGTGAAAAATAATTTTGCAATGCATTTTTGGACCACCCTAGTGGGCACACTTGAGAAACAATGACCCATAAATAACTTATTTTTCTGATCCATGATCGACGTAATAGGTGTACAAATGTGGAAAAAATTGATAGAAGTTGTGATAGTAGTTGGTTCGATCAAAGTACCGCGAGAAGTATGGAGGATCACGATAGAAATATGGGAATGAAAAATCATCGTGATCAAAATGAAAGTCGTGAGTGGAAAAATGATGGTACCAGATTGATGTACTTGTCTGGTGAAATTTCGACTCAAGAGGCTCCTCGCGGTACCACAACCTTCATCTGGGAAAGGTCGCTGGTCCATAACCACCAGACAGAGATGGTGGTCGAGGAGAATCAGTCATTGTATGAGAAGTGACGTCACATTTGGTGCCACGAACCAGTTCGTCAATATAGGCCGCTTGAATTCGAAAATTGGTCTCATTTGGATGCAAAGAACCACTCATGTATCTCTGAAAAGATGCTGTCAAGACCCACAGTTCCTGGCGACCCGATTTGGCTGTGATCACCTGAAAAAAAATTAATTAGTAATTTTATATGGGAAGATTATATATTTTTTACTCAATATATCAACAATGCGTTGGGAAGTCCTGAAAGTGTATGGAGTCAATGGATGGCGCCTAAAAACAATAAAAACAATATATGCAGGAAGGAAACCAAGTGGTAGAGTAAATGGCAACTGAGTGACTGGTTAGATATAAGGCAAGGTGTTAGACAAGGATGCTATATGTCCTCTTGGCTGTTTATTATATTCATGAATATGTGTCTAAGAATGGCCCTCCTCGCCTAAGAAAGTGCAGATCTCGGGACCATGAAGGTGCGTGGGTTAGCGTTTGCAGATGATAAGGTTGTTGTGGCAGAGTCAATCGAAGGCTCGCAGTGAATCTTATGTAGACTGAATACTAGCATGAAGAACATGAGCCTTAAAATTAACGTGAATAAAACAAAAATAATGGGTTTTGAAGGAAAGGGCGAGAAAACAGTATGCAACATTACCCTAAATGACGAGAGGATAAAACGAGTTGATCTTGGTGTTATCTTGGTAGTTTATTTACTAATGACGGAAAAGTCGACGGAGAGATAGACAGGTGTATAAACGAGGGTAGGAAGAACAAAGAATGAGTGCGGTAAAACGCTAATGGACAAAGTCAGCTATATGAGAGGATTCTCAAAGAATATGGTGTAGAGGAGACATTGTTTGACAAGAGTGAAAGATATTTTTTGAGATGGTTTGGGAATGTTCAGAGAATGAAAGAAGAACGACTGACGAAACAAGTATATCTAGGTAAAGTAAATGGTGGCGTACCCGGAGTCAGATTGAGAAAATAATTATGGGAATGTGTGAATGAGACCCTAAATCGAAGATATATAAAAAGCCACAGAAACGCAAGAGCTTGGATGAGAAAATGTATGAACGTAAAAGAAGCAAAATAGGTATGCCAGGAGAGAAAACTGTGGGGACAAATAGTTTAGAAGAAATGTATAATGAAGAATGTCAGTGGAGCGAGAGACGCCTGACACGAAAGACCTTGGATAATAATAATGGGCCGGAGTGAAGAACTTTACTTGATGACTTTTTGAATGATGATGGCATGTACTGTAAACTTCACAAGAGTTACAACTGCCAACTTTCAGCACCTGTTGCATACGAAACTTTTCGTAACAAATTCAGGGAATTTTCGATTTGAGAAACAAACAAAAAACAAAATTTTCCGGAAATTTATGGAAAATTGATAATTTACAAATTATGGTATCTTAGATACCTGAAATTTCCGGTAATTTATGGTAATTTATCAATCATTTATGGTGACTTATCAGTTCGAGTTTATCCGATCATTATTCACTACACAAGAACTCCACTATAGGGCCCTCTGCTTTAGTTCTTCCTAGAACTGCTGGCCCATGCAGTTTCTCAGCGCACAAGCAGTGCCAACAATGCGTAGCCAACCCGCACCATTCATTTTACGACGAATTTAGTGCCAAGGCCACTGCGATGCAACCCCCGAAACTGGTCTTATATTGGAGTTCTTGTGTACTCACAATCCGTCTGTCAAGCGTCAACTAATAATGAAATGAGGTTCTGATTCCGGCGGTCCTAGAAAGTAATTCTGATTCGAAGTGCGCAAGCGCAACAGCTAGAAAAAGTAATCTTGCTCAAAGTGCGCAATTTCAGCAGCTAGAGAAAGTCTTTTTTGTAACGCACGCACGAAATGTTCGCTTTTCGAGGCATGTATTGCGTGCGGGAAGTGACCAATTCCAAAGCCGTGATAAAAAGCAGTTATAAAAAGACTTTTTCTAGCTGCTGCGCTTGCGCTCTTTGAGCAAAATTACTTCTTCTGGCTGCTGCGCTTGCGCAGTTCCAGCCAGATTACTTTTTCTTGCTGTTGCGCTTGCGCATTTCGATTCAGATTTACTTTCCAGGACTGCCGAAATAATAATCTCACTTCATTATGATTTTACGCTTGAGAGACTGATTGGGAGTAGTGAATAGTGATTGGACAAACTCGAATTGATAAGTTACCATAAATGACTGATAAATTACCATCAATTACCGATAAATTACTGAAAATTTTAGAAATTTGTGGATACCTGAAATTTCCGGTAATTTATCAATTGTCCATAAATTTCCGGAAATTTAGCAATTTTCCATAAATTTCCGGAAATTTTAGAAATTTTTTCCAAAAAGCTTTGGCTACCTGAAATTTCCGGTAATTTAGCAATTTCCCTTAAATTACCGAAAATTTGGCAATTTTCCATAAATTTCTGGAAATTTTTGGAATCTGTCCAAAAAGCTTTGAATACCTGAAATTTCCGATGATTTAGCAACTTTTCATAAATTTCCCGAAATTTTTGAAATTTAGCGATTTTCCATTTTCCGTAAATTTTTTAAGTTTTCGGATTTTTTCCAAAAACCTTTGAATACCTTGAATTTCTGGAAATTTTCGATAATTTTTGGTAATTTTACCATAAATTTCCAAAAATGACCATAAATTTCCAAAAAATGTATTCTTATTGTTTCTCAAATCGAAAATTTCCTGCGTTCGTTACAAAAAATATCGTGTGCAACAGGTGCTGAAAGTAGACAGTTGCAACTCTTGTGAAGTTTACAGTACTTGCCATCGGCTCATCTTCGGGTCGTTTCCGGCTTGTCTTCGGCTCGTCTACAGTTCGCCTTCGACTCGCCTCAGGCTCGTACAAAAAACTTTACACTCGTGTGGAACTGCCTACTATCCGCACTTGTAGCACAATACACTATTATTAACTGGTTTTTACCACAGTTTTGAAGTTGACCACTTCCCGCACGCTATACATGCCTCGAAAAGCTAACATTCCGTGCATGCGTTAAAAAAAATTATTTTATACGAACCTTAACACCGGATGGAAACTGTAAAGTGTCTCCATCGACAGCCACTGTTTCCATATTGAGGCCACCAAACTCTAAATAATCTTTACTGTTCCAGCATCCAATCGCCAAATCTGACATCAATCCATAAAATAGTACCCCATTTCGATCCATTGCTTGTGCAGCTGATTGGGAACTTCTTTCCATTTTAAAAGATTTGAATGCTCTTGGTACTGCTTCCGGGCTATTTTGAAATAAGCTGTAGTTTCTGCAAATACAAAAATTAGATTTAAGAATATATATTAGGTCTACAAATTAATTCGGTGCTTTTACTTTCATGTCTTGTAACTCTTGGTCAAACTTGAATTTTTTTCCATCCTAAGGTAGTTCTAAAGGGCGAACCCAATCTAATAGGTGGCGGCCCTGCGGACTTTACCTCAAAAATCATTAGTGAATACAATCACGTCCGACTTCCGATTATTCGAGATTTATTCATTACTAATTTGAAATCATATTATACTATTTAATATTATATTTTTGTTAAATATTATATTATTTTTTTGTTATATTATGTACTTAGAAATATTTTCAGAAATTTTTCAATTGCGCCATTCATATTGTGCGATTCACATGAGATACTGCATTCTTTTTTCATTCCAATTCAAAAATGAAAAATCACCATTGTGAAATCTCTGGAAACACTTTTACACGGTTTGCGTGTCACCGCACGTTCTCCTAAGGCTGACCAAATCATTTCGGTCGTCTCAGCTGCATTTTTCTCAATTGGAATGCAAAAAGAATGCAGTGTCTCAAATGTTCCATATCGGACACCATTGTATTTACTAATAATTTTTTTGTAAGTCCGCAGGGTCGCCACCTATTATATTGTGTTTTAAAGTTTAAGGTTCGACCTTTAAAACTACACTTTAGGGCGGGAAAAAATTCAAGTTTGACCAAGAGTTACAAGACATCAAAGTAAAGGAACCGAATTGATTTGTAGATCTAATATTATACATGGACTATACGATATTTATTTATTACTAATTTGAAATCATATTATACTGTTTAATATTATATTTTTGTTTAATATTATATTTTAGTTTAATATTATATGTTTGTTTAATATTATATTTTTGTTCAGTACTATATTATTATTTTTTATATTATGTGCTTAATGTTTTCTTTTAGACACTTTCCAGGTCAGAAATATCAATCCAAAAAACATTACCCATAAAGTACTACAACTACAATAAGTTTCATTAAAATCGATGAGATGGCTGCCAGGATTGATATTTCTGACCTGGAAAACGTCTATAACAAAACTTATTATCCATAATGAATTTAAGGAAACGTGAATTGTAAATCACTAAATTTATCAACTGAAAAGTAGGTCAATTTTTTGTATAAAAGCATGTGATGAGTATGATGTATGCGTATATGATAATACTATTGACAATATCTTTACATCATGATTCATTGGGGCTAAAAAAACAGATCTCGAATTTACATAAATTGATATTAATAATTTTTACGTGGCTCTAGTGAATTTATAGAAATATAAACTAAAAACTTAATGTAAATCAATTACTATAATACGCAATAGAACTAAAAATAGAAGATTAAATAAAATATTGTATGTATTTTTCATATTTTAATTAAAAATGTCGAAAATAAATAGGTGAAAGGTCTGACGGAAATTCAAGATTGACCTTGTGACTCGAGTTTTTAACGATGCTTTCTAATGTTTAACGGAATTTTACATCATACCTATTGTTTTTGCAATAATTTCCTCTAGTTTCATGTTACGAAAATCATTTTTCCTGCTTGGAATACTTCCTGTATCGTCCGTGTTTTAGATTTCAAATTCAAGGATTTAAAATAAACTCAAAAAACTTTTATGTTCAACAAATCTAAAATATAATACTTTTTTAACAATTTTAAATGACATACCCTTTTTTGTTATTGACAATTAATTTCTAAAGTTAGGTCATAGTCTTCTTCTTTTACGTCTGAGGATGAACTAATCGTGTTACAAAAAATAGGAAACGAAAATCCATTGTTTAATGTGGTAATTTTTTTAATGTGTTTTCTTTTCCTACTTTTATACCACTATTGAAAACAATTTTTCAAATTAAAATTATGAAAAAAATAAAACATTCTTACCTAATAATGGAAGTAGGGACCCAGGATTCGACTCTGCTAGCTAGAGAATGGAAGTAGAGAATCCTGTCACCGTCAGCCCTTATAGGACCCAGTGCAAGTCCCAAAATTCCATCCATGAGATCAAATGTCTCATTTTGAATATTAAATGTGCCATGATGAGGATATGGGTAAAATAATTTGTTGACAATTTTCCATGACCTACAATGGCGTAGATCGTAAACGAGAAGAGAAAATGACGTTACATCAGCAACATATACAAAAGTGTCTCGGCATTTTCCATCTACGTATCGAACATCAATGACAGGTGTCACGAAAAGAGAATCTTCTTTGTATTGACCTTTTGGAAATTTATATCTGTTCAAAAGTTTATTTGTATCAAGGGAAAAAGCTAAAAGCTGGGGCGGACAAATTCTATGCTCTCCTAACACTCCTGTGTCGAGGACCCATATCCTTCTGCAATTATCAATCTGAAAAATGTAATCTTTATTAGTAATTTATTAAAATCCATATTTTATTTATGAGTCATTTTCCTCAAAATCAAAATTAAATTAAAATATGAAAAAGCTTTATATTTTAAGGAAAGGGTGAACGCAAAATGGTGAGGGGCAGTCAATAAACTACGTTACCAATTTAGGGGGGGGGGCGCTGAAAACTAAGTTACCAAAATAAGGGTGGGGGGCAAAAACTACGTTATCAATTTAAGGGCAGGGGGAGCCACAAACGACGGCTAGTCACAGGGGTTGGAGGGGAGGGGGTATATTTGGAAGTAACGTTACGATTTAGATAGTGTTTAATACGTTTCCAGATGATGAACTTGAACAAAGTTTACGAATTTTGTAAAAGATGACCCTGCAATGGTACACTTTAATAATTACTTAATAAGTTTGAAAATCACTTTTATATTTCAGACTTTTTCCCCTTGTTTAAAGAATTTTTTTTGCCCCGTTTTCAAGAAATTTTCCTTTTTTTCCTTTTTTTGCTTGAATGCGAAATGAATTGATAGAATCCAATAAGAAAATCCAAGTATTTTTGGTTAAAAGTTAATTTTTTTTGGTTGAAAAATCTATTACATTTTATGTTTGAAATTTATCTCGTTTAGTTAAAACTTCTTCTATTTGGTAAAAAATTTGATTATTTTGTTGAAAATATGAATTTTTGGTAAAAAGCCATCTTTTTTGGTCAAAAATTCAACTGCTTGGTCGAAAGTTGGACAACTTTGTTAAAAATTCATCTATTTGGCTAGAATGTCATCTTGGTTGAAAATTCAACTATATGGTTGAAAATTCATATATTTTGTTGGAAATTTAAATTTTTTGTAGTGAATTAGTCTTCTTGGTCGAAAAATTATCTTTTTAATTGAAAATTCAACTAGGGTAAGGAGGGCCAGCGCCGACCGGTGGGCAAAGGTGACTTTGCTTATAAAATCGCTATTATTTAACAATTTTAATTCTACTTTGCATAAATAAATCTATTTTATTATAGAGATAGTGCTGCTTACTAAAATCTTAAAAATTGACGTTGTAAAAGAAAAATTATGCAGAAAACAGTTTTGACCAGGAAAGAATGGAAGATTATCTGGCAGAAATGTAAAGTTTTCAACATTCATAGCAATACTTACAGTATGAAAGTTTGATATTTTGACAGATAAAACAATATCACATAATGTGATTATAATAATTAAACGTAATTCAAGTTCAAAATATATTAAATGTCGTAAATAATTGAGGCCTAACCAGGGGGGCAAGTGCGACCAAGATCATAGTTTACAAGTGCTCAGGTGGTACATGTATCATAAGTTTTGTCGATAAATAATCGGTAATGTAGAACAGCCACTTTTCTTCTGGACTACATGCAAGAAACTATTAAATATTATTACTCTCAATACGGTCGGTAGAGCAGGTTTTTTAGTATTGGTACGGTAGAAACTTTTGCGTGTGTCCGTTTCTAGCAGAATATTTCAGATTCAGATGTTTTGATTTTCATCAAAAGCCGACGAAATATAGCTTGTTAGAAATAATAAAATTAGTAAGGCCATGTGACGAGTGGGTCACGTGACCGGATTCCTAGCTTACCGACACTTTTTTTTATTTGTAAACATATTTTCACACGAATAGCCAAATCGAGTTAAAAATTTGGGATAATAAATAAGAAGCACTAAGAAAGGTGGGTCTTGTCCTAAATTTTTATGATTATGAAAAAAGTTTTTTTTGTAAATAATTTTTTTTTGCTTTTTTCATGATTATTAAAATTTAGGACCAGGCCTACCTTTCTTAGTGCTTCTTATTTATTATCCCAAATTTTCAACTCGATGTGGCTATTCGTGCGAAAATAAGTTTACAAATAAAAAAAGTGTCGGTAAGGTAGGAATCCGGTCACGTGCCCCACTCGTCACATGGCCTTAAATCATTGTTTTATTCATGTGATTAATAATACTTATATAAATATGATGTACAATAATCTAGGACTCGAAATGAAAAAATTGATGAATTCCACATCTTATTAACTTTAAAAAATAATTGACTGTTAACTGATCGGCGCTATACCCTATTCGGTCGAATGTTGAACTCTTTTGTTGAAAATTAATTTTTTTTCTGAACATTCATCATTTTATTTAAAAATTCATCTCTTTGGTTGTGAATTTAAATATTTTGTTGAAAATGTATTACTTTTGGTTGAGAATGAAGTTTTTTAATTGAAAACGTAGATATTCCATTTTTGGTAGAAAATTGATATATGTAATTAACAATTCATGTACTTTGCTGAAAATTCGTCTCTTTTGATGAAAATGCAACTTTTTGGTTAAAAATTGATCTTTTCTAGTTAAAAATTCAACTACATGGTTGAAAATTCATTAATTTATTAAAAAATTCATCTTTTTGGTAGAAAACTAATCTTTCGCAAAATTTACAAACTTTATTAAAATGCATCGTTAGAAAACATACTAAACGCTACATATGTTACTTCGTAACTTTACTTCCAAAGACACCCCCCCCCCTGCGCCCGGGGGTTGGAAGGGGTGGGGTGTGGGCGAGACCTCTTACACCCCGACCCCCCCCTCCAATTGGTAACATAATTTATGGACTGCCCCTTACTAGGTTATACTTTTGGATATAAGATTACCAGAGCTTGCTCCTCGATGTTAAATCAATGGGAAACTCACGGTTTTTGGGGCACGGGTTAATATTAAACGATTTTGCTCAAATTTGAAGGAGATATTTTCTGGAGAATCTGAACAAAACTAGGGGGTGAGAACAAAAAAAAAATTTTGAAAATAAGGGCCACCCTAATATGTATAGCATACATATTTGGAATAGTTTTAAATTTGGGTTTTTCTTCGTTCCGCCTTAAATAAAATTATACATTCAATTTATTGTCCAAAAATTAAAATTTTTAAACAAAATTCTATTTTTAGAAAAAATTGTTCAGTGATATTAGTTTCAGGGAATCTTTGAAATAAATTTGTTATATTTCGAAAAAAGGCACTTACTGGTTTCGATCAAAATGAAAAAATTAATATCTTACAAACTTTTTCACTTTTTCTAGACGTTTATAATTGACAACCCAAAAATTTAAAGGACCTAAATTAAAAAATATTATTAAATTCAAAAGTGTTTGGTTTTCGAAGCTTTGAAAAAAAATTGAAAAAATTTCTATATCGTAAGTTAGCTAAATATTTTTTCTAATTTTTGTTGCAAAATTGAAACAAAATACGTGACTTTTGTGGTATATAAGGTATGCCATAGGACTATTTTGTAAACAAAAAATAGTAAATCAGTGGCAATTAACTATACTTGACGAAAATTACTTTAAATCTCTGGAAGATTTATGAAGTAAAAATAAAATTTATAAACCTGTACTCTGTAGACACTCGTAATTGCATCGCAATTTCCCAAAGTGTTCCATGCCCAATCTGGGTATGGCGCTATTACAGGATTATTTTCCTCTGATACAGCATCTGTTACGTATCCCAGTGTCATTGGCACGCCGTCCTGGAATCTTGGAATCGCGACAAAGACCACTGGGCCGAAGTTACCTGTCAATTAAATTAATTATTGAGATTCATTAATTATCCAGAAAAGGGAGTATTTACGAAGAAAACATTTGATAATTTATCTGCATAATATGCGATGTGTTGAAAAAATCTTTAATAATAAGCAGGGACTTTAATTATACTGATTCTCTGAATCAGTGTGCAATTACAAATTTGTATGCAGACAAAATTAATAAAAGGCTACATTTTAATTAGGTGCAGTTTTTTTAATTTAAAAAAACTTGTCGAACTATTCTGTTATATGACAGAAGGACATGGGCTTTGTATAAAATAGAATTTATTGATAAACTCATTGTGGGAGATAAAGCATAAATAACTGTTAGTCATTAATATTGATTGTTCGAACAGTTGATATAGTTCAATAACTGCAATGTATATATTCATAAAAAATGAACAGTTATTTCAACACAGAATTAAAAATTGCTTAAATCTTACCATTTGAAAAATCAAAAATGATTGTTTTCAATTCAGAAGTTTTTAAGTGAAAGCTTTTAAAGTAAAGTGCTTGAAAGTAATTACTGAAGAAAAGTTTTTTTAATTGTGTTGGAATCCTTTTTCTTTATCTTTAAAAAGTATCCTTTTGAACATTTTTGCGGGAAAATGCGGGACTGCTCATTTGTTGAAAATTTAATTGTTCCCAAAAATAATTTCTTCCAAAAAGTACTAGAACGTTACTAGATCGGCATGAAGAAAAGGCGGATCCAGGAGGTGGGGGGGGGG
>CAKNYM010040895.1:0-27017 GCA_932195095.1 Andricus curvator
TAAAAATATCGCGATTTCCACCAAAAATAAAACAATCACATCCTTCCGGGAGATTGTAAATAATTACAGAGCCTATCCGTTACAGTTTGCAGTTTGAATCGCTTCAGTATCTTCATTAGAACCGAAGATAGTATAGTTGTACATTTTTGTAATTTTAAGCAACAATTTTTATTATTTCTCAAATTTGTCAACTGCAATTTGTTCACAAATGTTTTCCTCATATTCATGAATTTTTTCAAATTTTTCCCATTGCCTGTTGTATATGAAATAATGCTCTAAACTTGACTCTTCTTAAATGTGCCCAAAATTCCTTACTTTTTTTTACATTTTTCAATCTGCAAAACACAAAAAATTTTTTACATTAACGCCTTCGGGCTTATTTACGTGAAACACTTGCAGCTTTCAAATGACTATTTACTTATTACTCTAGCATTTTTTTTGGCTGAGTTGTTAAGCTTCAAAGGCAGATGCCTATAATTTTTGCGCCGATAGTAGTTACGTCTTCAAAATAGAAAAGCATGAATTATTTACACGTTTAATCTATTCCACCTCACATGATTTACCTTAACTAGCATCATCTATCGCACAAGTTGTTCGATTTGAGTAAAAAAAAAATAATTTTTATTACAAAATAAAAATTTCAAATAAATATTTATTTGTTTAAATTTTTTTAGAACTGGAATTCAAGCTAAAATTAGGTTCGGACATCTAAGAATAAGGAAATAAATATTGTCAATTTCTTTTTCAAGTTATAAATAAATTTTTTTAGGATTTTCTATATAATTCAAAAAGATTTTTTAAGGTTTCAAATACGTCGAAAAAGAATTTAAAAAATTTCCAAGACATTTTTTTCTATTCTGTAGGATTCTGCCAAATTTTATGAAAAATTCAAGTCAGTTTCAAAGATAATTAGGAGCATATTTTGTATGTATTCGTTATTTAAACAATTTTTCAATTGTTAATATTCTGCGGTAATTTTTAAAACTCTCAGGCTTATTTCAATTTGGATATTTTAAATTTTTGGCTATTTTATAATTTCCGGAATTTTCTACTTCGATTATTTTCTTCTTTGACAATTTTACAGTGTACAGAATTTTTTTCCAGGATTTTTCAGTCATCTCATTCTTTTATATCTTTTGAAATCTTTCATAACCTTTCCAACTTCTTCTTGAAAATTTAAAGATTTGCTAGAAAATTAAACTATTCGATTGAAAATTAACTTTTATGTTGAGAATTGATATTTTTCCTCAAAAATGAAACTATTTATAAAAAAATTCAACTGTGTTTTTATAAAATTCAGATAATTGTTCAAAAGTTGCACTGCTTCGTTAAAAATTCATTTCATTGGCTGAAGATTTTACTATTTTCTTGAAAATGCATTCTCGTTTGGTTGAATATTAATTTTTGCACTAAAAATTTAACTATTCCATTAATGATTGCAAATTATTCGTTCCTGATTAAAAAATCAACACTGCTTGAAAGTTCATGTATTTTGTTCAAAATTCGTCCCTCAAAGAAAAAAAATGAAAAATGCAACAGTTTGGTTTAAAATTCATGGTTTGGTTTGAAAATTCGATAACTTTGTTGAAAATTGATGTATATTGTTAAAAAATTTGTCTATCTTATTAGAACATTAATCTTCGTGGGAAAAAATTAATCTTTTTGGTTCAAAATTTAACTACTTTGTTCAAAATTCGTCTTTTTGGTTAAAAATTAACTAGTTGATAGAACAATAATGTACCTTGTTGAAAATTCATCTTTTTAGTTCGAAAATGAGTCTATTTTGTTGAAACCTCGTCGTTTTGGTTGAGCATTCAAGTAATTTGTTAACAATTTGTCTGTTTTCGTTGAACTCAATTAATTTAAAAATTCGTCTTTTTTGGTTGAATTCAACTGGTTTAAAAATTCATTTTTTTTTGGTTGAAAATTAATTTTTTAAGCTTAAACTATTGCGATTCCATTTGTAGTTTGAAAAATATCATTTTCAGTTGCGAAAAAGATCCAATTTTTGTAGATCCAACTATTGGTATAAAATCCATCTTTCTTGTTTGAAAATTCATCTATTTGGTTGAGGATTCAACTTTTTTGTTGAAAGTTCGTATTTTTTTGGTTAAGCTTAACTGTTCCTGATGCAAAATAAAAATATTTTTTGATTGAAATATCAGCTATTACATTTTTTGATAAGAGATCATCTTTTTAAATTTAAAATTCACCTCAGCGATTGAAAGATGAACTTCAAAATTAATTTTTTTTTTTTGGTTAAAGGTTCATTATTTTAGTTTAACATTTATCTCTTTCGTTGAAGGTTGAACTACTTTCTTGAAATTTGTTTGTTTACGATGAATTATGTAACTGATAGTTAAACTGTTTAGTAGAAAATTACACTGTTTGATTGTTTTTGGTGAAAATTTGAAAGTGTTCTAGAAAATTAGTCTTTTTGAGTTGAAAATTCAACAGTTTCATAGAAAATTTAATTGTTTAATAGAAAACTCAACTGTTCGGTAGAAAATTATATTTTTTCCAATATTTTTTTTAATGAAAATTCAACTACTCCATTTTAGGTTCAAAATTTATCTTCTTTAGTTTGAATTTTGGTATAATGAAATTTGGTAGAATGAAATTTGTTGAAAATTCATCTTTTTGGCTTGAAAATTCAATAATTTGGTTGAAAATGAAACTTTTTGGTTCAAATTTATATTTTTAGTGAAAAGTTCAACTATTTGGTTAAAAATTAAGCTATTTTCATAAAAATTCAACTGTTTTGTAGAAAATCCAAATACTTGGTTAAAATTTGTACTGCCTTTTTTGAAATTCATTTTATTATCTGAATATTCAACTATTTTGTTGAAAATTCGTTCTTTTTTGGTTGAAAATATATTTTTTACTGGAAATTTAACTATCATATAATTGATTGAAATTTTATCGTTTTTAGTTCAAAGTTCAACAATTTGTTTGATAGTTCATGTAATTTGTTAAAAAGAAGTCTTTTTCTCCAAAAAATTCATTTTTTTCGTTAAGGATGTAACTGTTTTGTGAAAAGTTTGTATTTCTTTTGGTTGAATTCAACTATTTCTAATTTAACATTCTAATCATTTTGATTGAAAAATTAACAATGATATTTTCTTACGAGAATTTATATTTTTACGTTTAAAATTCCACTAAATAATTGACATTTGAACTACCCTCTTCAAAATTCAGTTTTTTGATTGAAGATTTATAATTTTAGTTGAAAACTCTTCTCTTTGGCTGAAAGTTACATTAACTTGTTAAAAAAAATTTTTTTCTTGAGATTAATATTGATGTATTTTGTTAAGAATTCATCTTTTTCATTAGAAAATCAATCTCTTTGGCTTAAAAATTTAACATTTTGTTGATTTTTTTTTTTGAAACATAGAAAACAGGAAACTTTGATAAAAGAACGTGAGTGTGTAATATATTCAGCTTTATTGAAACTAGAAGAAAATATTGTGAAATTTGTCAATAGTCTGAGCCACATTATTCTGGATCGTACTACATTACGTCCACCAAAACAGCATTTATTTACACGCTCTCTCTCCGAAATGGAAAAACAAATATATATATATATATACATATATTTACATCAAATATATCAAAAACTAAACGGTAAAAGTTAAAATAAAAATCACTTTACAGATAGTCTTCGCAGATACGTTAAAAGATGATATTTTGTACTCAGAATTCATTGTAATCCAACCATTGAGTGATGTCCGATCTAAGGCATACTCTGATATTGCGGTTAGTAGACAATAATAATGTTTAATTTCCTGAATATTTATTTAATTAAAAATATGTTTATAAATCTATTACAGTTTTGTTCTTCTTTCTCACTAGGCTGCAGCTAAATTTGTACAAATAAAAGAAATGGGGTGAGACGAAATACAAGAGAAATGTATGTCAACTCATTATAATCAACGATTCGTATAGAAAGTTTTCAAACCAAATTCACCAAATGTGTGATCAGTGTTATCATAAAGCCAAAAATACAAAGGATATTCATGTACTTGAAAAAATATTATTTATAATCTATTTCAAACACAATATGTCACATCGAATATCAATGAATTGCTAAATAGCAATTGTTGAATGTTTTTTTTACTTTAGTATATAAAACCTAATTTTATTATGTTATAAAGGTCTACAATATCCTGAACAATTTTTTATTTCTTGAATATTTTCATCCATACTTAATATATCTTCAAAAAGGTGTTTGACATTCTAGTACGTTAGAACAAAATTCTCAAATTTCTAGCAACCACAAGCATACAAGCAATATTTAAAAGATCAATAATTGGTTTAATTTTTACACGAAAATTTAATGCAAATATATATAAAATTATTTTTTTTTAAAGACTACTGAAAACTGCTGTAAGAAACTGATTGCCGAATTCAAAATAGATACGAAAGTATATACTGATCAGGCTAAGACATGCATTGCAAAATGTGCTCAAGATGGAAGCAAATATCGTGAGGAGCTCACAAATATAAGAAAGAGGGAAAGTAAGGAGTATCAGAATGCTTTCAAATATGATGCTGAAAATGTATAAAGGACAATTGTGATTCTATTGAAATCAATAAAAAATTTCAACAATCAAATTAGTAAAATTGACCTTCCTTCCAATCTCCAGCTGTCCCAAAATTTTCCCTGTTGTGTCACCTACGTCGACCGCAGTTTTTTACGTATATTTAATATAATGACCGAGTGTTATTTATCATGTCATATTATTTAGCAATGTATTGGAAGGAATATGCATTTCTTTTCTATTTAATGTCGACATCCTGTACAATTAACTGTGTATATTTGCTTAATACTGTTCATAATATGAACTGGAAAGTCCTTGAAGAAAGGGAATGAGAATTAAACAGTTCAAAAATTATAATGTATGCGAACATTTTAGAGATTAATTAGACTTTTACTTGGTTCTCTTCATGCCATCTTTAGAAAAATTAGGGACTTTTATTGGAACAAAAAAATTAAGGTATATAATCATACAATTATTTATGTCCAGCGCTTTCAATTTTAATATTTCTACTTTTTAACGTGCTTAATTATTATTAGTTGTTTATTTTGTACTTCCTGAATCTCAATTCGTAAAAATTCAACTAATTAAATCGGTCCTAAGCTCCTAAGTCTTCAAAATTTTAAATAATGATCATACAAACCACATGATTTAAAAAATTTTAAAAACATATATTTATGAATATTATTTACATAGAATAAAATACGATAAATAATGATTTTGAAACAAAAATTTGTACTAGGCGCAGAATTTTATTACCTTTCGTGCTGTATATATACCATTAAACCATTTCCCTTTCAGGGTAGGCGTGACACTACCCGATTCGGGTAGTATTTCTAGGTTTTTCTTGTAGTTATAAATAACTACAAGTGTGGGCTCACCACACCCACGATGTGCCAACAGCACTCATGTCAGTATTCTTGAATGGTCACCCATCCAAGTACTAACCGCGTCCAACGCTGCTTAACTTCAGTGATCTGACGAGAACTGGGTTTTTCAGCGTGGTATGGCCATTGGCCATAAAGTGTGGCCATAAAGGCCATGTGATAAAGGAAAATATGTTCGTGTCATTATTCTAAAAATTAGGGTACTTTAGCTGCAAATAAAAAAAAGTAGGAGTAGATAATGTCCGCCGATAGTGTAGTTGAATCCTCAAACAAAACGGAGTAACTGCCAAGCAAAAAATTGCATAACAAAAATTACCAAAATAATTGAATTTTCAGCCAGAAAACGTTTTTTAGTCAAAACAAATGTTAACCGAATTTTTTAATTTTTGAAGCTAAAAAGATGAATTTTCTATAAAACAATTGAGTTTTCAACCCAAAAATTACTTCTTGTGCAATCGATTGGACTGCCGTAAAATCTTGAAAAGCTTTGAAAATTACCTAAAAAAATTAAAATCCTTAGAAATTCTATGTATTCCCTTTAAAGCGATTGAAATCCTTTCTCAAATTCGTTGAATTCCTTTAAAATCCCCGGGATCCTTTAAAATTTTCTCAACTGTTTTAGAGCCGTTCTGCTGGACTCTTATTCAGTCGGTTGGTGAATCGCAATTTGCTTCTAAATGGTAATTTTTAAAAATAAATAAAAATATCACATTTTTGTAACCTGAAGATATTTAAAGAAAAGAACCGTAGCTGTTTTTTCGAAAGAAAAGTGACAACTATGTTCGAAAAGAGGCTAAAGAAATTATTTGGTGAGTTGATGAACTGAAAATTATGTAATATCAGTTTTAAATACATTATTTGTTAAGAACGTCATTTTTTGAGTAGGCCCCCCCCCCCCGCTTCAGAAGTAACGCAGCCCAAATTTCCTCAAAACAGGTGAAAAAGATTGCCTTTTCACGAAAATAGGAGAATAGTAGGGGCATACATTCTTTTAAACAAAATTAATGTAGATAACGTATTGAATTCAATATGGAACACCTCAAATTCATAATATTTCAAATCGAAATATATATTACAGTTTCAACATAAAATAGATGAATTATCAGTCACAAGAGATTTTCTACCAAAAGAGATGACTTTTCAACAAGTTGAACTCTAAACCAAATAGTTAAATTTTCAAGCCAAAAAGACGAATTTTTTCAAAGACTTTCGAATTTTCATTAAAAAATATGACTTTTCTACCATACAAGATAAATTCTTAATCCGAAGGGATGAATTTTCAACAAAATTGTTGAATGTTCGACCAAAAAATATGCCTTCATCAAAAGACGAACTTTTTCCAAGACGGTTGAATTTTCAAACCAAAAAGTTGAGTTTCAAATGAAAAAGTTAGTTTTCAACTAAGCAAGATGACTTTTCTACCATAAATGATGAATTGTCTACAAATCGACGAATTTTTAACAAAATAGTTGGATCCTCAGCCAAATAGATGAAGTTTCAATCAAGAAAAATGAATTTTAAGCCAAATGGTTGAATTTTCAACCAAAAAAGATTTTTTTTATTCAAAAATGGAATTTTCAAAATTTTTAGTTACAAAAAATAATTCAAGAAAAAAATAATTTTCAACCTGTTTAATTCGATAAGAAAGACGAATTTTAAACCATATAGTTGAATTTACAACCAAAATATGAAGATGAGATATATTAAGTCTATAAATAATTTTTGTTTATCCATTTTGAAGACGGAACTTGTAAACATGATGTATTGGTGCAGGTGATGTAGTACGACTCAGAATAATGTGGCTTATAGTCTATTGACAAATTTCACAATATTCCGGTTTTCTTATTTCAATAAAGCTGAAAATATTACACACTCGCGTTCTTTTATTAAAGTTTCCTGTTTGCTACGTTTTCAATAAAATTTCCAACGTAATAGTTGAATCCTCAATAAAAAGAGATTCATTTTTAATCAGCAGTTTCACTTTTATCAGAAAAGTATGAAATATCTGCCAAAAGATATGAAATTTCAAATGAAAAAGACAAATTTCCAAGAAGAGTTGAATTTTCAATTTAAAAATATAGTTTAGTCAATAGAGGAGGAAAAATGTCATCCAAAATGTTAAAATTTCAGGCCAAAATATTAATTTTCTACTCAAAAAGAGAAAATCTCAACAAAATACATAAATTTGTAACCACATAGTTGACTTTTGTACTAAGATGATAAATTTTCTACTAAAAAGAACGCATTTTCAACTAAATACATTTTGAACGTAATAGTTATATTTTCAATAAATGTCATTCCTAACATAATTAAATTTTTAAACTAAATAGCTAAATTTTTAACCCAAAATCAAATAGTTGAATTTTCATTCAGGTAATGAGTTTTCAATTTTCAAAAACTAATTTTACACGAAACAGTTGAATTTTCAATAAAAAAAATCTGCCCGCTTCGCGGGCACATTCTCATGGCGCGCTTTATCTCGCGTTTCGCGCTCGATTATATATTCACCTCGCGCTACGCGCTCGGGCGTATTTACATCGCGCTTTACGCTCGCTCCTCTAGATTTTTGAACTTCGTGTTCGACTTCGATGAAAAGAAAAAGTTTGTTTGCAAATATTATAAAATTATCAAAACCTCTACATATTAAGTGATTGTTAAATTTGTTTTTATTTTCGACTGAAAAGGAACTTTATTTACTGAAGGTTCTATCGACCTTAAGGAACACATTCTCATCCAGACACTCGCGCTTCGCGCTCGATATTTGATTTGAAAATCATTTGAACCGTATGATAGAAACAAAAAAGTTTGAGCGCACTTACGGCGTGCGATTTGGTAAATACACTGAACGCGCACTTTGTGTTTCGTGTTATATGTTCTTCATGTACAAATTACTAAATTCGTATTTGATTTCAAATGAAAAGTAATGATATAATTCAGGCGACAAATTTTATTAGTTAACATTTTATTTTAGCTTGTGCCGTTTATCAAAAAAGTTAATTTTTTCATTTTCAATATATTCATACCACAAAAATTGATTACGGGTTTGTAAGTCTTTTTTGAATGCACAATTTGTGTTCATTTATATGTTTTCGTACCTTGCATTGTTTTTTCAAAAATTTGATTTTTTTTACTATGTTATTTTCACAAATAAAAAAAAACCACGCATCCTATCGAAACGTGAGTCACAATAAATTTGTACCTCTTCCTTGGATGAATAAATTTTGTTTTGGTCATTTTTTCGTAGCTGGTAATATTCGTCTGAAAATTTGATTTTTCTATTTTCAATGCTGTTTTTTAAGAATAAAACAAAAACTACGCGTCATATCAAAAGGTGAATGATAAGAAATTTGTAGATCTTTTTTAGGCACAATTTTGGTGAGATGATCTTTTCTGGTATCTTGCATAGTTTGACAGCAAAATGGCTTTTTTTATTTTTCATTAATTTTTTGTGCGATCAAAATTTGAATTTTTTATTTTTCAAAAAATTCAAAAAGTTGTTATGAAAATATTATAGGGTGTTCAGGAATCAACGTTTTTCTCCTCTTGACTTTTTTTCATATCGTGCGTTTTTCGGCTTAAAATGTTCATTTTCGTTTGTTTTTTGGAATTTTGAAAATGCTATAACTCCAGTAATTTTTTTTTTATCACGAAAAGTCATAGGAATATTTTGTTCGTCATTTTGCGTACTACTAATAACCGTACATAGAATTTTCAAATCTTCAAAAAAAGTGGTCTCAAAAATTTTCAAAATGTGCTCACTTTTTGGATTTTCATCCAAAATAGCTGGTTAACGAACTCGTTCTCTATTTTTCGGCCATGAAAAAGTGTGCCAAAGCTCAATCAAATCTGATCATTTTTTCGAAAGTTATCGTGGCTACAGACAGACAGACAGACTACAGACAGACAGACACCTTCGTAAAAATCATTTTTTTTAGCTCAGGGGGTCTCAAAACGTGGAGATTTGATGAAAACCGACTATGTCAAATTTTACATAAAACCAATACCTTCTCATTAGAATGAGAATGTAAAAAGTTAAATTTTCAACTGAGAAAGATTTTTCGGTCAAGAAAGAAATGCAAGCAAACTCTTAAATTATGGTGCTCATTTCACAAGCACTTTGCTTCCCGTTAGCAAATGTATTTGCTTCCTCATAGAGGAAGCATTAATTATTTTTGCCAATAATAGACAAACCAAAGCCTTCATTTTGCTCAATTTAAAAATAGAAATTTACAAAAAATACAAAATTACAAAATAATACAAAAAATTTTTAAATACAGAGACAAATCAGAGAAGTCAAATTTTGTATTCGAAATGATAATTTTTCGAGCTGGAAAAGGAAAGGGAAAAGTTCTGTCGCACCCTATCCCTTTCCCAGCTTAATGATTTCTTTACAAAAATTGTCAGCATTACTTTATTTTAAAATTTATTATCAAATAGTTTTTTCTATTCCTGCGTCAACTTTGAATTATGTCGATGAAAAAAGTTTTTCTGTTTGAAACAGATGACTCAAATATTATAAATGAGCATAACTTCCTTAATCTTCAATAAAGTGTATTAATAGTATAGATCAATCGATTTGCCTTGAACCAAGGAATCTTTTCCGTTCTTGCATCAATTTTGAATTATGTTAGTGAAAAAATTTTTACTTTAAAAAATCGTGTTTTCAAATATTATGCATTAGCATAGCATCCTTACTCTTCAATAAAATGTATCAATGCTATGGGTCAATCGATTCGTCTCGAACCAAGGAATCTTTTATATTCTTGCATCAACTTTGAATTATGCTATTGGAAAAAGTTTTACTATAAAAAACCGATTTTTAAAATATTATTGAGTGCTAAAAAAAAATGCAATAAATATTTTGAGAAATCCTTCGGTCAGTTTCAAGATATTAGTGAGGAAAATAAGCCATCATTGATCAATTTATCTGCAACTGTTTTCTTGTTATCATGTTCATAAAAAAGTGTCACATCCACACATCCCTACACACACACACATCCCCACTCACACATCCTCGCACACACATCCGGACAATTGCTTAGAACATTGTATTAGACATTTTGAAATTGAGGGAGGTTTAATTAAATGAATTTAAGATTTTTGGAAAATGTTACCATTACAAAGCTTCCTCTATGAGGAAGCAGAAGAAAACTTTTCAACAAGATAGTTGCATTTTCTAGCAAAAGAGATGAATTTTCGAACCAGAAAAATGAATTTTCGACAAAAGAGTTGAACTTTCAACCAAAAATAATTTTCAGTCAGTAAAATAACTCGAACGAATTGTTAATTTTTCAATCCATGAAGATGAATTTTCTACAAAACAGTTAAATTTTGAACCAAAAAAGACATGCTTTCAACCAAATAATAAGACTAAATAATAAATCTTTCATCAAAAAATAAAAATTTCAACCAAAAAAGATAAACTGTCAATCAAAAATATAAGAGTAGACTTTGCAACAAAAATTAATTAAAGAATTAACTTTTAACCACAAATACTTAGATTTTCTTTTTGGGTTCTATTAATTCAGTTTGCATTTAAGCAGTAAAACGAGAAAAATGGGAAAAGATGGAAATATGAGAAAGACTGTGGAATCTGCGTTAAATAAATAGGAATTTTGATAATTTATAGAGTAAAAAAATAATTGTTTGAATAATCATTAAATTTCGTTTTCAATACATTTAAGATATTAGGTTAAAATGCCGAAAATTTTACTAGTAAAATGAAGTTAATTTTCAAAACATATAATTTCAAAAGCTTACAATTGAAACTGTCCAATTTTAAATAAATAAATTTATATTTATTTAATGCAAACTTTAAAAAATTTGAAATTAATCATATTCCGATCCTTTTGAACTCGAATCTCAATGTAGAACACTACATTATTATCCTTTAAAATCTTAGGGCTGTTATATCGAAATGGTCAATTTTTGAGCGCTTTACTTCACATAATTAATATTGAGCTCAAATTTGCAATTGCAAAAAATGTGGAAAAAGTCCAAAGTTAGATTTAGACATTTAAAATTTAGACATTTAAAATGATTTCTCAAAAATTTCGAAACAAAATGTAGGAAATTTCAAAGCAGAATTTTTCAATTTAGCGAGATTACAAAATTGTACAAAAAATTCGAGTATTCAAGAGAATAAAAAAGATATCATGAGACTTCTAGAAAAATTCAAAATATTTGAAAAAAAAAATTAATTTCAAGAGCAAATTAAAAAAGATTTTCAAAATTGTCGAAAAAGAACAATTTTTTAAATTTTGCAGTATTTAAAAAAACCTAGGAAAAATTTGAATCATTTTAAAGATATTTAAATGTGTTGCAAATACTTCAAAAATAAATTTTGAAACAAAATATAGATTCTTGTAGATATCGAAATAAATTTTTGAAGCTTTTCATGGATTTTGAAAGATTTTAAAATAATAAGAAAAATTTCGAAAGATTTCAGGGAATGATTTTTTATTTTGAAAAATTAATTAAAAAAAAATTTTTTTAATGATTTCATAACTTTTCAAAAGATTTTCAAAATTGTTAAAAAAGAATCTGGAATATTTTAAGGAAATTTTTTTTTAAGTTTTCGATGATTTTTGCAGTTTTCGAATAAAACAATTAAAAGCTTTGTAAGAATTCTGAAAGGCTCAAAGAGGATGAAGAAATTTTCTTAAGATTCCTAAAAAACTTAAAATAACTTGTATATTAAAAAATTTGTCTTCGGGGAATATTAATTTTTTTTTTAAATAAAAAAATTTTCCAAAATAGTTTTTTTTTTGAAGATTTAGAAATAAAATTTTAAAGCTTCTTAAGGAGTTTGAAAGGTTTCAAGATAATGAACTTTTTTAAGATTCCTGAAAATTATTTTTATTATTTTTATTTTGAAAAATTAAATTTGAGAAAAAAGTTTAAAAGATTTTAAAAGATATAAAAAATGGTATGACTCAAAAATTCCGAAAAAGAAAAATCTTGACACTGAGAATTTCGTGATAAAAAAAAAATTCGAAATATAAAATTCCCGAAACTATAAAATTGCTGACCGAATTTCAAAATTCTAACATATTATTAATTTAAAAATTGTTTGACAAATGAATAAATAAAAAATATGGTTATCAAATATGAGTACTATATTTGATTTATTATGTTATTATTCACCAATTTTTTAATTCTTTAAATTTGGGAATTTCATAAAAAGGAAATTTCTCTGTGTTGGCGATTTTAAAATATCGAATATTTTATGATATCGAAAAAAAATCTGAAAGAATATGATAATTTTGTTAATTTTCAAAGAGTATTCCAGAATTTAGGAGTAGTCCGAATCAATTTGAAAGATATTTACGATTTTTTCAAAGAGAACACAAACATTTTAAATCTTTGAAATTTTTATCAAGATTTTTATCAAGAATCGTAGGAAAATCTTAGGAAAATCGAATTTGCTATTTTCTGCTAATATTTATTAGCTCAATTTTCTCTAATTCAATGAGTAGAATTTTACTAGAAATTAATGAAATTACACTCATTCAGATTTAAAGATTAAATTAAATAAAAGTCTAAAAATTATTTTTTTCCAATTTATCCTTGTCATTTTTTTATAAATTATTAATCTGGAAAAATGAGACTTTTTTAAAATATTAGTTTACAGTTTTAACTTTATCAAGTTGCCTTCTTCGCGAAATTTATATCTCTTCACACATTCATTTCAAAAAGATTATTTTTCATGCGAATAAAGTAAAGTTAAATAGATGAAGTTAGTAAATAATTCTTGTTTTTCCGTTTAGAGGCAGTAGCTTGTAAATACGTCATGCTTTTCGAGGTGATCTGGCCTATTTACAAGTTTCACAATATTATCTTCTTATTGTTTCAATAAAGCTGGAAATCTTTCCAGGGTGACCGTCTTAATGCAGGGAAAAAATATTTATAATACAAATTAAATTTAATTTTATGGGTATTATCAATATTATATTATTTAGATTATTTAAAATTTGTATAATTTAAAGAACTACTTTAATATTAATTTTTTGACGCCTAAAAGGAAAGAAAGAAATGATTTGCAATATGATTTCAATATGAATTTAATTGTATTTATATGGAACATTAAAAATTAAAAATATTCGTATTGTAATAGATTTGTACTTTGACTTACTATCCTTCTTTGGTTCATTACTTAGGTAACTTTATGTTATCAAAAATAATTTAATTACTATCAAATATTGTACTAAATATATTCAATTTAAATCATGTGGAATCATTTTATAATGATAAAAATTAAAGAATATTTAGTTAATTAAATTTTTCCTAATTTTATTATCTAATTTTAATTAAAATATGTTATGGTGAATTTGTAAAAACTCTCAAATCATTCTCAAAACACTTTCTTCATAAAGTAATTGCCGAAATTTTTGTCTTGAAGAATAACTAAAAATTAACTGGTTTATTTTTCTATCTGTTATTTCGTTTACATCCTTTGGATCTCTTTTCTTGAATTTGCAGGCATAAAAATCCCTTTCCTTCAGCTATTTGGAAACGCTTCTCCTTTCCATAATCTTTTTATGAGTTCAAAGTAATTTCTTCTACCATTTTCCTCCTAATACATTCATGTTTCATTCCATATTTTATATTCTCCTCAAGCTTTCTTCCTTTTCAATTTCCGAAGTTTTTTATTCAATTCTTCGCCGCTAAGATCTAACTCGGCTTCCTGTAGCTTATCCCTTTTCCGTTTAATTTTTATATGAGATTTCATTCCTTCTAAGTGGTCCACAAAGTGATCCTTTCAATCCTTCATCTTCATTTCACTACTTATGCTTGATTTTCTTCCTTTGTTTGTGTATGTACTTCCAACTAACTTTATCCGTTTTCAAATTTTTTACCTCTTCTAATTCGTCATCCTCATTTTTCTTTTTCTTATTTTCGCTCATTTTCCTAAGCTCTGATCTCTCCTGAATATAATCTTCGTACGAAATTTTCCTTTTTAATTCTCTGTATAACTTCTTGACCTTTTTCTTTGTTCCGACTGACTTTTAATTTATCAGTTTCATGCTGTTGTTCGCTTTATTTTCAAAAATATTCCATTTCCTTCAACTTGCTGTTCTGATTAAACGGCAGCAGTCACACGTTAATTCTCTTAAATCATCATCTTCTACGTTAAAATTTAATATAAATCATCCTTTACTGTCCACTAATTTTATTAACTGGTCTCCTTATGGATTGCATAGCATATATTTAGATGCTTTTCTGACCGCTTCTTCTTCTGACCCTCTTTATATTGCTCATTTCTAAATCGTGTTCGCATTAAAATCTCTTCCGGTTAATAAGTTTTTATTTCCCTTATCCTCAATTTCTTCCTCCAGTCTAGCTCTCATAACTTTAATCTTCTCTTTGCAGTATATTGTCCACATGTTTATTGTTTCGTTTCCTAGTAGAAGTTTGCTGCCCAGATCCTTTGCTGCTTCTTTTATTTATATTATTTCTCTCGTTGTGGGAAAATGTGTTAACAATTGCCTGACTCTCGTCCAATCTTTCTCCTTAATCCAGGTTTCTATTAAACCGATATAATCAAAACTTTCGACAAATTTTCAGAAATCCCTATATTTTTTCCTGACTGCTGCTACATTCCAAAAAGGTACTTTACATCCCTTGGCTTTCGTAGCCTTATTTCTTCCTTTGCCCGAGGTCATTCGGATTATTGAAAATTTAAATCTTCCCTTCTATTGCTCTTCTCCAAGTCCCTCCAATTTGTCTAAACTTGGTTAATCCTCAGCTTTTGGTACCATATTTTTACTTTCTTCAACGGAAAAAATTATACTTCATACAGTAAAATACTGCAGAATCGAATCAACAAAACCAAAATATTTTTGAAAAATCTGCACGCTGCGCGGGTACATTCTCATATCGCTCGAGAATTTGAGAGCGCTTACGGCACGCGTCTGTTGGATATCGCTCTTCGCGCTGGATAATATATTTACCTCACACTACACGCACGTCTTTGCACTTCCTCCACTTTTATACACATACCTTTCAAAATTATGAAGATCAAAGCATTGACAACTGTCATTCGGTGATTGTGAATTCTCTTTTGTTAAAGCTCCTTCGGCTCTAACAATCATTTTCTCATCACGTATCTCGTGCTTTGCACTAGATTTAGTCCAAAGTGTGAACTTTTCTACATGGAATTCAACTCTATTATATCAAATGTATATCATATTTATTTCTGTACCTCGGTCTGGGACTGCTTATTGAGATATTGCAAAATGAAGTAAACATTTTATTTTATATGATGATTTAAAAGTATTTTCAACACATTTAAATATCTTTAAAAATGTTTTAAATTTTTTTCTAGGTTTTTTTTTAAATACTACACAATTTAAAAAATTGTTCTTTTTTGACAATTTTGAAAATCGTTTTCAATTTTCTCTGAAAATTAATTTTTTTTTTCAAATATTTTGAATTTTTCTAGAAATCTCATAATATCTTTTTTATTCTCTTAAGAACACGAATTTTTTGTATTATTTTGTAATCTCGCTAAATTGAAAAATTTTTCTTTGAACTTTCCTACATTTTGTTTCGAAATTTTTGAGAAATCATTTTAAATGTTTTAGAATCTTTTTCACTTTTCTATAATAAAATATAAAACTGTTTATTATAGTTATATTCTTAATGAAAACATATATTTTCAATAAAGTATTAAAATTTGGGTGATATGAAAAAACTGGACAAAGTACGTTCTTATAATAATGTATCTCCTCCCAGTAACAAATGATTGTCGTAAAAGTAGTTTATATCCTATTTATTTATAAGATATCTAATTGGGATTCTTGATGTCAGCTATTTTTGAGTACCTTCATACAAAGGTAGAGATGGCAGAATCTGCAGAGATTGAGATCCAAGTAGATTTCTCCAGTCCGCGTTATACAGGAAAGATTCGTAAGCAGTAACTAAACGAAATTTATTACTCTGTATGGAGGACAAAGACAAGGAATCCCAGGTATCTTTCTCACCTATTATTTCAAAAAAATGTATTACTTGTGGACACCAGTTATATTCTGTTAAAGCGGATTTATTTTCGGCTAATCGCTTTAATCGCAGTTTCGAGTTCAAAGATCGGAATAAGATAAATTTAAATTCTTTAGTGTGCATTTTAAATAAATATAAATTTATTTATTTAAAATTGGACAGTTTCAATTGTACACTTTTGAAATTATATGTTTTGAAAATTAACTTCATTTTACTAGTAAAATTTTTGGGCATTTTAACCTAATATCTTAAATGTATTAAAACCGAAATTTAATGATTATTTACACTATTATTTTGTTAGTCTATAAATTATCAAAATTCCTATTTATTCAACGCCGATTTCGCAGTCTTTCTCATATCTCCGTCTACTCAAATTTTTCTCGTTTTACTGCTTAAATGCAAACTGAATTAATAGAACCCAAAAAGAAAATCTAACTATTTGTGGTTAAAAGTTGATTCTTTAATTAATTTTGGTTGACAGTTTATCTTTTTTGGTTGAAAATCTGATTATTTGATGAAAGATTTATTATTTAGTCTTATTATTTGGTTGAAAGGATGTCTTTTTTGGTTCAAAATTTAACTGTTTTGTAGAAAATTCATCTTTATGGATTGAAAATTTAACAATTTGTTTGAGTTATTTTACTTACTGAAAATCAATTTTGGTTGAAAGTTCAACTCTTTTGTCGAAAATTCATTTTTCTGGTTCGAAAATTCATCTATTTTGCTAGAAAATGCAACTATCTTGTTGAAAAGTTTTCTTTTGCTTCCTCATATTTTTGCCTTTTTTTAGCACTCAATCATATTTCAAAAATCGGTTTTTTATAGTAAAACTTTTTTCAATAGCATAATTCAAAGTTGATGCAAGAGTGGAAAAGATTCCTTGATTCAAGGCAAATCGATTGATCAATAATATTAATATACTTTATTAAAGATTAAGGAAGTTATGCTCATTTATAATATTTGAGTCATCTGTTTCAAACAGAAAAACTTTTTTCATCGAAATAATTCAAAGTTGACGCAGGAATAGAAAAAACTATTTGATAATAAATTTTCAAATAGAGTAATGCTGACAATTTTGGTAAAGAAATCATTAAGCTGGGAAAGGGATAGGGTGCGACAGAACTTTTCCCTTCCCTTTTCCAGCTCGAAAAATTATCATTTTGAATACAAAATTTGATTTGTCTGTTTTAACTTTGTATTTAAAAATGTTTTGTATTATTCTCTTATATTGTATTTTTTGTAAATTTCTATTTTTAAATTAAGCAAAATGTAGACTTTGGTTTATTTATTATTGAAAAAAATAATTAATGCTTCCTCTATGAGAAAGCAAATACATTTGCTAACGGGAAGCAAAGTGCTCGTGAAATAAGCACCATATAATTATAAATACAAACAAAGTGCAAACACTCAAGATCGACTTCACAGCTAGTTTTTAGTGGTGTTTCACTGCTTATAATTTAAAATTTTCATCTCTTTTGTTTGAGATATCAACTATCTACATTTTTTGTTAAGGTTTAATCTTTTTGGTTTGAAAATTCAACAATTTGATGAAAAATTTAACCACATGGTGGGAAATAAACTTTCTTTTTGAAAATTCATATTTTCGTGTTGAAAATTCAACTGTTATGTAGAAAACTCGTATGTTTGGCTACCAAATTTAAGAGTTTGCTTGCATTTCTTTCTTGACCGAAAAATCTTTCTCAGTTGAAAATTTAACTTTTTTTTATCGAAAATTCAACTGTTTTGTGTAAAATTAGTTTTTGAAAATTGAAAACTGAATGAAAATTTAACTATTTGATTTTGGGTTAAAAATTTATCTTTTTTAGTTTAAAAATATAATTATGTTAGGAATGACATTTATTGAAAATAGAACTATTTCGTTCAAAATGTATTTAGTTGAAAATGCGTCCTTTTTAGTAGAAAATTTATCATCTTGGTACAAAAGTCAACTATGTGGCTACAAATTCATGTATTTTGTTGAGATTTTCTCTTTTTCAGTAGAAAATTAATATTTTGGCCTGAAAATTTAACATTTTTGCTGATTTAAAATAATTCTCTTTTTGTTCAGGATTGAACTATTTCGTTGATTTTCAAAGCTTTTCAAGATTTTACGGCAGTCCAAAGGATTGCACAAGAAGTAATTTTTGGGTTGAAAACTCAATTGTTTTATAGAAACTTCATCTTTTTGGCTTCAAAAATTAAAAAATTGGGTTAACATTTTTTTGACTAAAAAAGGTTTTCTGACTGAAAATTTAATTATTTTTGTAATTTTTTTCATGCAATTTTTTGCTTGAAAGTTAGTCTGATTTGTTTGAGGATTCAACTACACTATCGGCGGACATTATCTATTGCTCCTTTTTTTGATTTGCAGCTAAAGTGCCCTAATTTTTAGAATAATGACATGAACATATTTTTCATCGTCACAACACGAAAGGTAATAAAATTCTGCGTCTAGTACAAATTTTTGTTTCAAAATCGTTATTTATCATAAATATATGTTTTTTTCAATTTATTAAATCATGTGGTACAAAATAAACAAATAATAATAATTAAGCACGTTAAAAAGTAAACGTATTAAAATTGAAAGCGCTGGACATAAATAATTATATGATTATATACTGTAATTTTTTTGTTCCAATGAAAGTCTCTAATTTTTCTATAGATGGATATAATATATATATATATATATATATATATATATATATATATTTAGTCTATAAATAATACTTGTTTTTCCATTTCGGAGAGAGACCGTGTAAATAAATGCTGTGTTGGTGGACGTAATGTAGTACGATTCAGAATAATGTGGCTTAGACTATTGACAAATTGTACAATATTACCTTTTAGTTTCAATAGAGCTGAATATATTACACACTCACGTTCTTTTATCAAAGTTTACTGTTTTCCATGTTTAAAAAAAAATATCAACTAAATGTTAAATTTTTAAGCCAAAGAGATTGATTTTCTACTGAAAAAGATAAATTCTTAACAAAATACACCAATATTAATCAAATAGTTAAATTTTGAACCAAGATGATTATTCTTCTAATAGAAAAGTTGCATTTTCAACAAAGTACACACATTTTGACCAAATAGTTTTATTTTCAACAAATTTCATTCCTAAAGTAGTTGAATTTTTTAACTAAAGGAGATTGATTTTTAAGCCAAAGTGGAATAGCTGAATTTTCTCATCAAAAATTAATTTTCAGTTTCAAAACACTAATTTCCTACAAAACAGTCAAATTTTCTGTGAAAGCTGAATTTTTCTACCAAACTATTGAATTCCAAACACAAAAAGACTAATTCTCTACAAAACATTCACATTTTTAGAAAAAAGTTAATTTTTAATCAGGCAGTGTCATTTTTAACCAAATATTTAAATTTGCGGTTAAAAAAATTAATCTCGAGAAAAAACTAACGAATTTTTAACAAAGTAGTTTAACTTCAACCAAAGAGAAGAGTTTTCAATTAAAATTATGAATCTTCAATCAAAAAACTGAATTTTGAACAGAGTAGTTCAAATGTCAATTATTGAGTGGAATTTAAACGTAAAAATATAAATTCTCGTAAAATACATAATTGTTAATTTTTCAACCAAAATGATTATAATTTTAAATTAGAAATAGTTGAATTCAACTTAAAGAAATACGAACTTTTGACAAAACCGTTACATCCTTAACCAAAAAGATGAATTTTGTGGAGAAAAAGACTTCTTCTTAACAAATTACATAAACTATCAAACAAATTGTCGAACTTTGAACTAAAAACGATGAAATTTCAATCAATAATATAATAGTTCAATTTCCAGTAAAAAAATACATTTTCAATCAAAAAAGAACGAATTTTCAACAAAATAGTTGAATATTCAGCTAATAAAATGAATTTTAAAAAAGGTAGTACAAATTTTAACCAAGTACTTGGATTTTCTACAAAACAGTTGAATTTTTATGAAAATAGCTTAATTTTTAACCAAATAGTTGAACTTTTTACCAAAAAACTTTGAATTTTCAACTCAAAAAGAATAGTTTTCTAGAACACTTACAAATTTTCACCAAAAACAATCAAACAGTGTAATTTTCAACTAAACAGTTTAACTATCAGTTACGTAATTCATCGTAAACGAACTAAAAAGATGATTTCTTATCAAAAAATGTAATAGCTGATATTTCAATCCAAAAATATTTTTATTTCGAATCAGGAACAGTTAAAGTTAACCAAAAAAATACGAACTTTCAACAAAAAAGTTGAATCCTCAACCAAATAGATGAATTTTCAAACAAGAAAGATGCATTTTATACCAATAGTTGGATCTAAAAAAATTGGATCTTTTTCGCAACTGAAAAAGATATTTTTAAAAAACTACAAATGGAATCGCCATAGTTTGAGCTTAAAAAATTAATTTTTAACCAAAAAAAAATGAATTTTTAAACCAGTTGAATTCAACCAAAAAAGACGAATTTATAAACCAATTGAGTTCAACGAAAACAGACAAATTGTTAACAAATGACTTGAATGCTCAACCAAAACGACAATGTTTCAACAAAATAGACTCATTTTTGAACTCAAAAGATGAATTTTCAACAAGGTACATTATTGTTCTACCAACTAGTTAAATTGTAACCAAAAAGATGAATTTTGAACAAAATAGTTAAATTTTGAAACCAAACGATGAATTTTATACCAAACTGTTGTATTTTTCATTTTTTTTCTTTGAGTGACGAATTTTCAACAAAATACATGAACTTTCAAGCAAAGTGTTGATTTTTTAATCAGAAGCGATTAATTTTCAATCATTAATGGAATAGTTAAATTTTTAGTGCAAAAATTAATATTCAACCAAACAATTATCTGAATTTTATAAAAAGACAGTTGAATTTTTTTATAAATAGTTTTATTTTCAACCAAAAATATGAATTCTCAACATAAAAGGTAATTTTCAATCAAATAGTTTAATTTTCTAGCAAATCGTTAAACTTTCAAGAAGAAGTTAAAAAGGTGATGAAAGATTTCAAAGATATAAAAAAATGTGATGACTGCAAAATCCTGGAAAAGAATTCTCTACCCTGTAAAATTGCCAAAGAAGAAAATAATCGAAGTAGAAAATTCCGGAAATTATAAAATAGCCAACAATTTAAAATGTCCAAATTGAAACATGCCTGACAGTTTCAAAAATTACCGCAGAATATAAACAATTGAAAAATTGTTTAAATAAAGAATAAATACAAAATATGGTCTTAAATATCTTCGAAACTGACTTGAATTTTTCATAAAATTTAGCAAAATCCTACAAAATAAAAAAAAATGTCTTAAAAATTTTCTTAATTCTTTTTCGACGTATTTGAAACCTTCAAAAATCTTTTTGAATTATATCAAAAATCCTGAAAAAAATTTATTTATAACTTGAAAAGAAAACTGAGAATATTTATTTCCTTATTCTTAGATGTCCGAATCTAACTTTAGCTTGAATTCCAGTTCTAAAAAAATTTGAACAAATAAATATTTATTTGAAATTTTTATTTTGTAATAAAAATTTTTTTTACTGAAATCGAACCACTTTTGCGATTGATGATGCTGGTTAAGGTCAATAATGTGAGATGAAATAGATTAAACGTGTAAATAATTCATGCTTTTCTATTTTGAAGACGTAATTAGTCTATTGGCAAATTTCACAATATCGCCTTCTTATTTCAATAAAGCTGTATCTTTGATACAATCACGTTCTTTTATTAATCTTCCCTTCTGCGACGTTTTTTATTTCAATAACCTTATCTTAATTAAGACCTACATAAATTAATATTTTTTTACTCTGAAATTACCAGCATTTTTCCACTATCGAATTTTGGAATATAAATATTTCAACAAATCGAATTTTTCGTTTTCTACTGATATTCAGTAGCTCAGTTTGCTCTCATTTAATTAGTAGAATTTTACTGGTAATTAATGAATTTTCACTAATTTATATGTAGAAAGAATATCATAAAAATTTTACTTGATTTAAAGAAATAATGTTCTTGGTTTGAAATAATGAGATAAGCCAATTATTTCTTGAATTTTAGTCAGTTTCTTATTTGAATAGAAAAAACATATCTGATAAACGTTTATTTTTTAGCCTGCTGGCCTTAAAAAATTGACTTGCTTACACTTCCATTTTTTACAGAGTTTTCTTACAACTAAGCCTTAAAACTAACATCCTTCCACACCTTATATCTAACGCCGCTCGCTCTTATCGCATTGCCTTCCTCGCTTCGCCTCGCCTCGCTCGCATGTCCCTACTTTCTTGCTTGCCTCGCATTACCAAACTCTGCCTCCGCGACTAATACCTAATACTTATCTACTATTTACAATATTTACAATTACTTATATTTACTTCCTCCTCTATTTACAATCTTTCCTTCTCCATTCCTCTTCCTCCTTTCTTCTCTTCTTCTCCATCTTACCCAATACTCCCTTCACCCATGCTAATGCCCTTTTGTCCCCCCTTTCATGCATCAATACCTCCATGCTTATCCCACTCCTTTCCACCTCCACGCACTCCTCCAACCAGTGCTCCACTCTTGCCTCCCCCTTCCCACATAGTTCACACATCCTCTTTTCCCTATCGAGCCAGAACCTATTGAAACCCTCCATGCACCCACATCTCATCCTCGCTATAAGCTCCTGACTTCCTTTCTCTCCTTTCTCACACAAATATTGCGCTCTCGCCCTTGGCATAATCCACACGTAGTTCCCATTAAACCTTGTCTCTCTTATTCTCTCTTCCCCTGCTGTCTTCTCTCTCTCCATGCTGTTTTTCTTAACCAACTCATATACCTTCCTTCCTTCCTCATGCATCCTTCTCAATTCATCAATATGCAGTCCATTCGTTCTAAAATACCTTTCTCTTTCAACCTCCATCTTCCCACCCCCTCTCCTGTTCTCCTTCTCCCACCAACACTCCCTAACCAGCTTACTTCCCCCCTCTTCCAAAAATTTCTCCTCATATTTACACGCTCGACTCCCCGCTAGAATCCCAACACTCGTTCTCCCCGTCTCCCTCCTGACAATATAATTAGGCGTGTTCCTTGCCAACCCCAGTGTCCACTTTACATACCTCTCCTGTATCCTATTTACCTCTTCGCTTTCCTTCCACCCCCACACCTCTACTCCATACAATAGTACACTCATCACTAGTGAGTCAAACAATTTCATTCTCCTTCCAAAATCATCCGCGAATAACTTCTTTCCCAACCCCCACACCTGCCTCATCACCACATTTGCCCTCCTCACTCTCTCTTTTATGTGACCACCCACTCCGCCATTCCTCCGAAACAAGAAGCCCAGGTACACAAACTCTTTCACCGCCTGCACCGCCTTTCCCTTCCACTTCCACTCCCCTTCCTTATCCCTTCCACCTCCTTTTCTGAAAACCATAACCTTGGACTTTTCCGCATTCAGTTCTAACCTGTTCTTATCCAGGTATCTTCTCAACCTCTTCATCATTTCCTTTAAGGCCTCCTCGCTTTTTGCCAACAACACTATGTCATCTGCATACGCTAGCGACCAAATTCTAACCCCTCCTATCCTGACTCCTCCTACCACTCCGGCCTCCAGCTTACTTTCCATATCCGCAATTAAAATCGCAAAAAGCGTCGGGCTAAGCGGACACCCTTGTCTTAACCCCCTATCCATCCAGAATCCCTCCGAAATCCCCTGTCCTCCTCTTACCTTATCTTTGGTTTCTTCATATATCTCCCTTACCCTCTCGATCAGGCCTCTCTCCACTCCCCTCTCCTGCATCGCCTCCCACAACCTCCCCCTATCCACCGACGGAAACGCGCCTTTTAGATCCACAAAAAACGCGTACACTCTCGATCCCTTCTTCGCTAATTCTCTATCCACCACGTGCTGCAGAACGTAGATATTGTCGATAGTACTCCTACCTGCCCTAAAGCCCGCCTGCGTCTCTGGCAATATTCCTTTCCCCTCGACATCCTTCCGCAGCCTCTCCGCTACTACCATCGCGTATACTTTATACGCCGTATTCATTAGCGTAATCCCCCTATAATTTTCCTGCCTATCCCTCTCTCCTTTCTTATACAGAGGCACTATTAATCCTTCTCTCCACCCTCGTGGGAATCCCTCCCCCCTCCATACTTTCTTCACTACCTCCTTCAGCCTCTCCCTAACCTCTTGTGTACTAAACAGCCATGCTTCGTTCTCTAGCCCATCCAGCCCTGCTGATTTTGACCTTTTTAACTTCCTTATCTCTTTCTCTATCTCCTCGTCATTCAACTCCTCCATCTCTGCCTCCCCCGTTCTTTTACTACCATCATCTCTCTTCCTTGAATCTGAGCCCTGAAATGATTCTTTAAAAAACTCCCTCCACTCCTCACTCCCTATCTTGTCGCTTATCCCTACTCTACGCTTCCTAAACCTATTTATTATCTTCCAGACGTCCCCTTCTGTCTTAACATTTCCTAACTCCTCCTCCAGCTCTTTCTCCTTTTCCTGTTCTTTCTTCTTACACATCAATCTAAACCCCTTCCTCATTTCTACGTACTCCTCCCTTTTCGCAGTACCCTCTTTCCACTTCTTGTACTTCCTCTTCACCTTCCTTTTCATCTTTTTACATTCCCTATCCCACCACGGCTTCACCATTCCTTTCTTCTTCTTTTTGAATACCTTCTTTTGCACGCACCCTTTCACTTTCTCTTTTAAATCCTCCCATATCTCTTCCACCGTCTCCCCTTCGAAGCGTACGTTCCCTAACTGCTCCTTATATTTCTCTATCGCCTCCCTCGTCCAGCTAACCCTCTCCCCCGTCGACACTTCTTCCCCACCTTGCCTTCCGCCGTTCTCACCCCTTATCCACAACCCTAATGGCTGATGGTCTGATTCTACCCTCCCTTCTACTGCGAATCTCTCCATCTCCTCCCACCCTTGCATATTCATAACTACATAATCTATTACCGATACCCCCACCTTACCTACGTATGTGTATTCTCCCTCTTCGTCCCCCGTTGCCATACCATTTGCCACCGCCCACCCTCTATCCTCCATCCAGTCCCTTAGAATCTCCCCCTCCTTATTTATTAACCTATCCTTTGAGTTCCTTTCGAAGCTCTCCCCTTCCCTGTAAAGGCCCCCTTCCCTCCCCATCCTCGCGTTAAAGTCCCCACCCAGTACAACCATACCCTCTTCTCTTTCACCTAACAGGTCTTCCGCCCTTTCTTTAATTCTTTCCATCCCATCCTTATTGTACACTGTCACAAACTTACACATTCCCCCTCCTATCTTTACTTTCCTCATTTGCACTCCCTCCCCCTCTACCTCTCCGTGAGCTTCTTCCTCTAATCCATCTCTAATCCCCGTTATAATTCCCCCACTAGCCCTTCCTTTCTTCTTCACTCTGACCGCCTCCTGGAGTCTCCACCTATACCCCCTTGGCAGCTTTGGCTCTATTCTATCCCATTCCTTTCTTTCCACCCACGTCTCTACCAGTCCTACCACATCAAATTCCTGGATATACCTCCAGAACTCCTCATCCTTCTTCTTTACCCCTGCTACGTTCCAGTAAAGCACCTTCACAACTCCTCTACCCTGCATTACCCCCGCCCCCCTACTTCCTACGAAACAAATTCCCCTGCACTTCCTTCAACACCTCTTTCTCCTCGTCCCACACCCACATTTTCTCGTCTATTTTTATTTTCCGATATCCTACCTTCGCCGATCTCCCTTCACTCCTCTCCCTTCTAGCCCTGTCGTACAGCATTCTCTGTACATCCCTTTCCTTTCTCGTCAAATCGTGATCGATGAAAACTTCCTTATCCTTTATCCTATTTTTATTTCTCATTACCCCCAATTTTTCTTCCCAGCTCTCCAACTCCACAACCGCCACTTCTTTCTCCTTTCTCCCCTCCAACTTAACTTTCCCTACCCTGCCTTTATTCCACCCTATGCTCTGAAGCAGCGCTTCCACGCCCTCCCTTTCTTCCCCGCTCTTCATCTTCAACCCTCTTATCACAATATTATTTCTCCTGTCTGCCTTCTCCTTTCTCTCCATTCTCAACTCCATTGCCCTTATCCTTTCCCTATCCGCCCTCTCCTCCTTTTCATTCCTACTCTGTCCCACTTTCTCTTCTATCATATTCCCTACCCTCTCCCAAATACCTTTAATCTCGCCCCCGCTACCCCCGACTCCTATTTCCATTTCCGTCCTGCCCTCCACCTTCTCAAGCCTTTTTTCCGTCCTTTCTTTCCACGCCCTAATCTCCTCTTCCATCTGTTTTATTTTGACTTCTTTTTCTTTTCTTTCCCTCTCTAACCCATCTACTCTCTCTCTCAGCTCTTTCACCTCCTTTTCCCATTTCTCATCTCTGATTCGCAGGTCTTCCCTCATACCTTCCATCTGCTCCTTGGTCCCCCTTACTTCCTCCCTCAGCCCCCTGATCTCGCCTATCAACATCCCGAGGGCCTCCTTTTCCAACATCCCCTCCATTTTTTTGGGGGGTGACCTCGGTGTTATCCCGCTTTTTTTAAACGGGCTCTCGACCTCGCTTTTCTCCGGACTCTCTTGGCTGTCTCTCTTCCTTTTCAAGATATCCTCCCCGTC
>CAKNYM010040897.1:6016-16272 GCA_932195095.1 Andricus curvator
AAAAATATGTGAGAAGTATTGTCTTACAAAAATCTGACTTTTCTACTCACATACTTCAAGTTATAAATTACATGTCTCACCGACGACTACCTTTTCTACTGGTAGAAAAATATTGTCTTGTCAAAAACTACCTCTTCTACTTACGATCATCATGCCTGATAAGAATATCCATTTTAACTGAGAAAAATATGTGAAAAGTATTGTCTTACAAAAACCTGACTTTTCTACTTGCAGGCTTCAAGCTATACGTCGCCTGCCTACCCGACGACTACCTTTTCTACTGGGAGAACAAATATTGTCTAATAGAAAATTCCTTCTTCTACTTAAGATCTTTATGTCCAATAATAATATTTATAATATTTATTTTCTACAGGGAGACATACGTAAGAAATTTTTTCTCACAAAAGCCTTGCTTTTCTATTTAAATAGTCGTATTTTGTCATTCATGGCTGTTGGACAACAGGAAAAAATTGGAAGTAGCAAGAGATAGATGTTTACCAAATCTTGCACTGATAGTGTATGCAGACTTCACAGCAAAAATTCTCTCAAAACAGGGGGACTGGGATGATTTTTCACCTTCAAAAATAGAGGATAATAGGGGAATAAATTTCTTAAAATGGTATTGGGGTTAGGTTTAAAATGGGGTTAGGTTTGAAAGCAGCTTTAAGCTGTACCTCGCCCTTTGGGTTCGTATATTAACTCTGAATACCATGTACATATCCTTCTTGTTATGAACTCAATAAAGATTTATTATTATTATTATTATTATTATTATATGTAGCTACCATATTCCTAAGATTTCAAGTCAAAATATATTGCATTTTCAACCAAAAAAGATACTTTTTACAAAATAGTAGAATTTTCATCAACAGAATTAAACCTTCAACAAAATGTTGGAATTTTTTATTAAATCGCTGAAATTTAACCAAAAAGATTAATTTTACATGAATAGAAGACGAATTTTGAACAAAATACATAAAGTTGTGAACAAATACTTTAATTTTCTGCTAAAAAAGATAAGTTTTCGAACAAAAATGGAATAGCTAAATTTTTCGTTCAACAAATTACTTTTCAACGACAAAAGATATGAATTATCATCCACTGGAATTAAACGAAAAGAGACAAAGTTTTAACAATGAGTATTTAAGTTTTCAAGCTAAAAAGTCGAATATTTTAGAAAACACCCTTATGAAAAAAAGGTATTGGTAAGTACTGGATCCTGTACTCACTAATACTTCCTTTTCATAAGAGCAGTTGACTTTTAAAACTGGAAAATAAATTTTCTACCAGTTGAATTCAGCTAAGAAGGAGAACATATAAAACATAAATTTTATCCCTATTGATTTTATTAGGGTGTTTTAAGATTTCGATTGCTTCTCTATGTTTTCTTGGAAAAATATTGTACTTTTTTGCGATGACAGTTGTTTTGTTAAATAAAATGCTATGTCCTGCTTCGATATGATGCTCAGCTAGTGCTGATTGCATGAAATGTTGAAGCCTGACTTTAGTCTCATTTTCCTTTACATGTTGGCTCACCGCTCTCCCGGTGTCTCCAATATAGACTTTACCACAAGAAAAAGGGATTTTATATACTCCCGGATCACTGAAATCTTTATCTTTAGGGTTGTTTAGAAGTTGGCCTACTTCCGTAGGTGGTTTAAATATGATTTGGATGTTGTACTTGTTGAGAATTCTTCCTACTTGTTCTGTGATAGCTTGGATGTAGGGTAGCAAGGTGGTCGTTTTTCACGCTCTTTGTTTATTAGGTTGTGTTGACTTGTTTTTTGAGTGTATTTTCTTATCGCTTTATCAATTTGTTTGTGTAATCGTTTTGTATTATGATTTGTTTAACATTTTGTAGTTCCTTTTGTAAGTTATTTTTATCTGTTATGGAGATAGCTCTGTATACAAGGGAGTTGATGAACGATTGCTTCTGAGATGGGTGGTGGTGGGAGGAGGCATGTAGGTATATGTTTGTATGGGTGGGTTTTCTGTAAACTTCATGTCCTGATCTGTTATCAGATCTTTTGTAAACTAGTACGTCCAAGAAAGGTAATTTCCCGTTTTTTTCAATTTCCATGGTGAACTGGATATTAGGGTGAAGGTAGGTAGGTAAAGATAACTGACAATACAATTACAAAAGGTTAAACAAATCCTGATACAAAACGATTAAACAAACAAACAAATTGATAAAGCAATAAGAAAATACACTCAAAAAACAAGTCAACACAACCTGCTAAAGAAAGCTAGAAAAATGACCACCATCCTACCCTACATCCAAGGTATCACAGAAAAAATAGGAAGAATTCTCAACAAACACAAAATCCAAACCATATTTAAACCACCTGCGGAAATAGGACAACTTCTAGACAGCCCTAAAGATAAAAAGGCATCTCTCAGTGATCCGGGAGTATATAAAATCTCTTGTTGTTGTGGTAAAGTCTGCATGGGAGAAACCGGGAGCGCGGTGAGCCAACGTGCAAAGGAACATGAGAGTAAAGCCAGGCTGAAACATTTCGCACAATCAGCACTAGCTGAGCATCATATGGAAACAGGATATAGCATTTCATTTGACAAAACAACCCTCATAGCAAAAACGTACATTATTTTTGCAAGAAAACATAGAGAAGCAATCGAAATCTTAAAACACCCTAATAACATCAATAGAGACAATGTATTTAATACTAATCCGATTTCGCTGTCCGTCCTCCCAGGATTTTAAAAAAAGACTTAATTGGCCAATCAAGTTCGACCAGTCCCCACGATGGGGAATGTTTACGAAACGTCAGCAAGATTCGTAGTTTTGCACACCATTGAAACCCAAAGAACCTCCTTTAAATTCATTATAATGAATCATTGTGAAAGCATTAAATCTATAAAAAAAAATGTCTTGTTTAAGAACAAGATAAGAGCAGGTTGATCCCATGCTGGGGAAGCATTAGAAAGGGGACTGAGGAGGGTAACAGATTGCAATTGCAGTAGTGAGTAGAGTGTACTGTAAGGTGGTTTTGGAGAAGGGGTAGGAGAAGTTAGGAGAGTACGTAGGCAGATTTAATTAGCGTGGACCGAGGTTGGTCCTCGAGGGATGCCGGGGGGTAGAAAGGGGGCAGTTGGAGCGTTAAAGTTAAATGACGGTTGGCGGTTGCTTATTCTTCCCAGCAACTGATGCTTGATAATCTGCAAAACCCCTCCCTTCCACCTACAGACTCTCAATTCTGCCCGATAGTTGGTTGCCTGGGCAGGCCAATTCTCTCAATGGAACAACTCAGCCACGGACTCAGCTTAATTGTAGTCGCTGCGTCTCCTCTTCTATTTTCGTCCATTTAATATTAAACTGCAATTTTTAACTTATTTCATTTCCTGGATTTCACGCCGGAATTACAAAAATCAGACCTTGACAGTTTAAATCATCGATTTTTTTAAAACTTCGGCTTCTTGTTTGTTTAGTAGAGAAAATATAGATTAGTTTTATAATTTCGGAAATTGTCTATTTCGAATATTTCCTTTTTCAGGTTTTTTACAAATATATCAAATCAATTATAAAACCGATATAATCAATTAGAAATTTTATTTCACAACAGAAAGATCACAAAAACATATTTTTATGACTTAAAGATAAAATATTGAATTAGGGAAGAGGAGGGTATCATGGCGCAACCTTGTCGACAAAAACATATAATACAATCTAAAAAATTTCTGGAATTTTCTCTATCCTTTGCACAGAATATTCCCAAATTTTGTTAGGAAAAATACTTTTTCCGAAGAAGTAGATAATTTTGTTCAAAGTTCGGAAAAATTTCGAAAGATGATCAAAACCAGATACGTAAATAGGAAATTTTTCTTATCCTTCTGGGAAATTTTCTTATACTTTCATAGGAAATATTTCTTAATATTTCCACTAAGAAACGAAATTTTCCACTTTTAGTAGCAAGAGGACTACCGTAAATATACTTAATTTTCCCCGACATCCTCATAAATTTAAAAAATGTTAGGAAATATTTTATGAAATTTAGATTTAGTGTTACATAGTTAAAAGTAAAATTATAAAAAATTATAAGAAGCAACATTTATTACAATAATTGGAAATAAAATTATTTTTGACAATTGCACTATACAAACAATATTTTGTGGAATCAGCAATATTTTTATAATCTAACTTTATTTAAATTTCCGAACTTTTACGGAATTTTTCTTACAGTTTGTTTGGAAAATTCCCTAATTTTGCAGTAAGTTCCCAAATTTTTTCCGAAATTTTTGTTCCGGAATGTTAGGAAAAATTTTATTTATAGGTATTTATAGGTATAGTAGTCATATTTTTGTCCCCAGAAGACTACGATCCTCAGGACCCTCGTAGTTAGAATCCCTATTATTCCAAGGCCACCATAAGGTTCTCAAGGGTGGCCACTGATCCTCTTTGCATTTGACAAATTCCTCCAACAGTTTACTAGATAGTTTTAGAAAATTACAATTTTTATCTTTTTATTTTATTTATTTATTTTTTATTATTTATTCTATTTTATTTATTCTTACCTGCAAATCATTTATTGCAAAATCACAAATTTCTAAAATTCTAAAATTTAATCCTTATCAGATGACAACTATGTAGTTCCAAATTTTCAACCTGTCTCCTTGGAATGGCTGGCCCTGTCGCACAGTGGGGTGAAAATGGAAAACGAGGTTCAAAATGACATTTAGAACGTAATTATGCACCGATTTTAGATTTTTTTTTTAATTCAGAACTAAATTTTTCAGAAAATGGAGCGAGTAGATTTTTTATTTTTTTGTTTATTCAATTTTTATGTTAATGCAAACAGTGAAAAAAATTTTGATTTTTTTAATTTCATTTTTTATCTTCTAGGCAAAATTTTTCTTATACTTCTTGACCCTTGGATTTAATGCATAGGGGTATAAGAAAGATAAAAAAATCGTTAACTTGCAAAGTTAATTGTTATAAACAAATTGTATTGACAAATAATCGACATTGGGGTTTATTCGTCTTCAAAATATATTTCTGGTCTGAAGTCGCTTGCCTACATCGTCAAAATGTTACCTGGCCATGAAAATTCGATATTAAATGTTATTTGTCTATTTTATAAACAAATTACATAAACAAATGCACATTTTGGGCGTTTTTAAGCGAAAAGTAATCGTTTTTCCTTCTGAACTTGCTGAAATTATTTTTCCAATGATGTTTTCCAAGAAAAATTTTGCAATCCATCAATATTTGTTCATTTTATAAACAAATTATATAAACAAATGCACATTTTGAGCGATTTTAAGCGAAAATAAACCATTTTTTCTTCTGAGCTGGCTAACATTATATTGCCAATAATGTTTTTTCTGAAAATCTTATTGCTACTCACAAAATGTGTTTACCTTATAAACAAATTATATAAACAAATGTACATTTCCAGCGTTTTTAAGCGAAAATAAATCGTTTTTTTTCGACCTTATTGAAATTATATTGCCAATGATGTTTTTTTACCAAAATTTTGCCACCCATCAATATTTGTTTATTTAATGAACAAATTATATAAACAAATGCACATTTTGAGCGATTTTAAGCGAAAATAAACAATTTTTACCTCTGACCTTGCTAATATTATATTTCCAATCATGTTTTCTGAAAATTGTATTGCCACTCACAATATTCGTTCACTTTATAAACAAATTATATAAACAAATGCACATTTTAGGCGTTTTTAAGCGAAAAGAATTCGTTTTTTCTTCTGTCCTTGCTGAAATTATATTGCCAATGATGTTTTCTGAAAACATTTCGTCATGCATTAATATTTACTTATTTTACAAATAAATCATATAAATAAATTCACGTATTTTTTCAAGCGGAAAAATATCGTTTTTTCTTCTGATCTTGATGCAGTTATATGACCGCTAATCGTTTATTTTATAAATAAATTATATAAACAAATGTACATTGCAGAAATTTATAGGCAGAAAGAAATTAGTTTTCTTTTAGTATTGTTTGAACTATATTGACAATGAATTGCCTAAATGATATATTGATATGCCTCACTATTTGTTGATTTAAAAAAAAAAATTAGGTAAAGGCCTAAGATGTTCATTTTTTATACAATTTCCTTATAAAATAAGCAAATACGAATTTTTGGCTTAAAAACTCCTGAAATGCGCATTTCTTTATATAATTTGTTTATAAAATAAACAAATATTGATGGGTGGCAACATTTTTTTCGGATAACATCATTGGCAATATAATTACAGCAAGATCAGAAGAAAGGACGATTTCTTTTCGCTTGAAAACACTCAAAATGTGAATTTGTTTATATAATTTGTTCATTAAATAAACAAATATTGATGGGTGGCAACATTTTTGTAGGAAAACATCACTGGCAATATCATTTCAACAAGGTCGAAAAAAAAAAGATTTCTTTTCGCTTAAAAACAGCCAAAACGTGCATTTGTTTATATCATTTGTTTATAAAATAAACAAATATTGATGAGCGGCTACAATATTTTAAAGAAAAAACATTGGCAATATAATTTCAGCAAGGTCAGATAAAGGATGACTTCTTTTCGCTTAAAACGCTGAAAATTTAAATTTATTTATATAATTTGTTTATAAAGTAAACAAATTTTGTAAGTGGCAATGAAATTGTCAGAAAAAACATTATTGGCAATATAATGTTAGCAAGGTCAGAAGAAAAAACGGTTTATTTTCGCTTAAAATCGCCCAAAAATGTGCATTTTTTTATATAATTTGTTCATGAAATAAACAAATATTGATGGGTGGCAAAGTTTTTGTAGAAAAACATCATTGGCAATATAATTTCAACAAGGTCGAAAAAAAAAAAAATTTCTTTTCGCTTAAAAACAGCCAAAACGTGTATTTGTTTATATCATTTGTTTATAAAATAAACAAATATTGATGAGTGGCTACAATATTTTGAAGAAAAATCATTGGCAATATAATTTCAGCAAGTTCAGATAAAGGATGATTTCTTTTCGATTAAAAACGCTGAAAATGTACATTTGTTTATATAATTTGTTTATAAAGTAAACAAATTTTGTGAGTGGCAATAAAATTTTCAGAAAAAACGTTATTGGCAATATAATGTTAGCAAGGTCAGAAGAAAAAACGGTTTATTTTAGCTTGAAATCGCCCAAAAATGTGCATTTGTTTATAAAATAAACAAATATTTATGGCTTGCAAAATTTTTCTTAGAAAACATCATTGGCAGAATAATTACAGCAAGTTCGGAAGAAAAAACGATTAATTTTCGCTTAAAAACGCCCAAAATGTGCATTTGTTTATATAATTTGTTTATAACTCGTTTTCCAATTTCACCCCACTGTGTGTCGGTGGGCTCCGCATTATGGAGGTCAATGTATAAAATGGACATTATAATCTACAAAGCAAAACTTTTTTTATTTTCACGATAGCAATGTGAAAAATAGACAAAAAAAATAGACAAGCATCAGATAATTCTATATAAATCTAGCCGAAATTGGTTGAAGCCCATAGATCTCATAAATCACGTAAGGTCCTTCAGAACGTTCATCTAGATTGTTTGTTGTTAAAAACAGCTGTGCTTATATTAAACAAACAAAATAGTGTCTGTCGTAGAGTAGTGTCTATTTCAATAGCAGTCTAGTCTGAAAACGGTATTCAGTTGGTATTCCCGAACATTTCCGGGCAAAAGTTCCAAAAAATGTTGTCCAGTTGCTCTTTTTCTTTTTTCATCATTGGCACCTTTTGTCTGGAATTTTTAGTACTGTTGCGTAAAATGTTAAGTATTTTAGGATTCATCAAAGTTTAGAGAGTTGATAGAATTAACTCGATTCGCAAAACGACACAGGTGGTGTTATGGGGTCGATGCAGTGCCACGAGAAGAGAAGAGAATAGGATAGTAATAGGAATAGCGATACAGAAGAGGGAAGGAGAGAGAGAGAGAGAGAGAGAGAGTTCCCTGTCCAGCTCGCTCAATTCGCTCGTTCGCTCGCTCGCCAGCAGCGACATCATAAGACCTCTTTGTTCTCCGGCAATTTCAGCGGCATTGTCACCGTCAACAATGTCCACTTGACATTCTCCTTCTCGCTCCCACACATTGTTAACTCATCCCCAACTCTCGTTCAATCATAAAGCACATCGTAGACGACTCGACCCCGGGCCGCGGACTGCTTTAAGCGCTTCTCTTCATTCGAAAAAGCAGAATAGATTAAAGACGGTACATGACGATTAATGTTCCAGAACCCCAAACTGGAACCTCCGAGCCCTACTGCTTCTTTTTCTTAAAAAAACAAACAAATGGAAAAGTCAGCTCGTGTTGTTTTGTAAGCGAACGTATATTATATTGATGATAATTCATCCTAGTTTCTAACCACAGATGGCGAAATCAACACTTTGACATAACAAATTTTATTTTTTAATACAATTCTACATGCGAGGAACTGTAATTTGAACCGTCCCACAGTGCGGAAAAAGCACCTGTCTCGGACAAAAATCGACCGCCAGTACAATTCTTAACGTATTTTCACGTTTTTTTTAGAAATGACCGCATATTGGGCTAAATCGGGAATTTACTATTCAACATCACATACAGCCTACAATTCTTAACCGATTTTCAAATTTATTGTTCAGAAGTGATTTTTTCCTTAATCAAACCTACTGAATATTATTTTTAGTTAGTCATTACGTTGATTTATTACATGTTCTAATAAATTTCAAAATCTTAAGAGAAATGTTATGACTGAAAATTTGGACAAAAGAAGTCCAAACTTTTTTGTTAAATAACAAATTTTTGTTTAGCCAGAGTGAAATATTCGCAGTCACTTGTTATACCTGGAAGACTTACGGTCATTTCTACAAAAAATGTCAAAATACTTTAAGAATTGAACTGGTGGTCGTTTTCTGTTCAAAAAAGGTGCTTTCCCCCCACAGTAGGACGGCTGATATTACAGCTTATATCAATTTAAAATGTATGACAGCATAACAATAGTTTGTTTATAACATTTATATACATTTTTTTCTTACTCTAACTTACTGAATATTATTTTTAGTTATATATTACATTGATTTATTAAGTGTTTTATTAAATTTAATAATCTTAAAAGAAATGTCATCACTGGAAATTCGAACAAAAAAAGATTCAGCTTTGTTGTTAAATACCAATTTATTGTTAAGCGGTTGTGAAATATTCGCAGTCACTTGTTATCTTTGGAAGACTTACGGTCCACAGTGGGCTGAATCAGGAATTCACTATTCAAAATCACCTAAAGCCTACAATTCTTAACCGATTTTTAAATTTTTTGTTTAGAAGTGATTTTTTCCTTACTCAAAGCTACTGGATATTATTTTTAGTTAGGCATTACGTATATTATATTGATGATAATTTATCCTAGTTTCTGACCACAGATGGCGAAAGCAAGACTTCGACATAACAAATGTTATTTTTCATTACAATTCTACATGTGAAGAACTGTAATTTGAACCGTCCCACAGTGGGGAAAAGCACCTTTTTGAACAAAAATCGACTGCCAGTAAAATTCTTAACGTATTTTCACGTTTTTTTTTTAGAAACAACCGCACAGTGGGCTGAATCGGGAATTTACTTTTTAAAACCACCTACAGCCTACAATTCTTAACCGATTTTCAAATTTATTGTTCAGAAGTGATTTTTTCCTTACTCAAACCTACTGAATATTATTTTTAGTCAGTCATTACGTTGACTTATTACATGTTCTAATAAATTTCAAAATCTTAAGAGAAATGTTACGACTGAAAATTTGAACAAAAGAAGTTTAAAATTTCTTGTTAAATAACAAATTTTTGTTTGGCCACAGTGAAATATTCGCAGTCACTTGTCATACCTGGAAGACTTACGGTCATTTCTACAAAAAATGTCAAAATACTTTAAGAATTGAACTGGCGGTCGTTTTCTGTTCAAAAAAGGTGCTTTCCCCCCACAGTAGGACGGCTGATATTACAGCTTATATCAATTTAAAATGTATGACAGCATAACAATAGTTCGTTTATAACATTATAAACACATTTTTTTCTTATTCTAACTTGCTGGATACTATTTTTAGTTAGATATTACATTGATTCATTAAGTGTTTAAATAAATTTAAAAATCCTAAAAGAAATGTTATAACTGAAAAATTAAACAAAAAAAGTTTCAGCTTTGTTGTTAAATAAAAAATTTTTGTTAAGCCATTGTGAAATATTCGCAATCACTTGTTATCTTTGGAAGACTTACGGTCCACAGTGGGCTGAATCG
>CAKNYM010040897.1:19709-33193 GCA_932195095.1 Andricus curvator
TAAACAGTTTAATTAATTATTGGTCGATTGATTTTGTTAAAAACTTTTAATTAAATAATGATTTAATTTAATTTTTTTTTCAATTTAGTAACATAAATTGATTATTTACTTGAATGTTATGTAACTGAATATGGGCCTTTATTTTTGTAATAAAAGTTTATTTTTTCTTTAAAATACCTTCATTGCAATTATACATATAATCTTTTTAAATGCTTGCGACGTTGTGAAATTACTATATCTGAATTCAATTTTCAAAATTATATGTACATATTTTTTAGTTTTTTTGTTAATTGGTTTAAAATGTTAATAGTGAATTAAATGTATAGAATTGAAATTTCAAATTTAAAGGAGAATATAATGCAAAAATTATATGAATGCTTCAATGAAAATAATTGTGTAATGCTTTTTATGTTATGAACTGATTAATTAATTATGAACTGATTCTATTGAAACTTACATTTTCTGGAATTAGTTTAAGAGGTTATTAATAAATCAAATATTCAGAAATGAAAGTTCAATTTTTAAAAGTATATATAAATTAAAAATTATGTTAATGTTTTAATGAAAGTTATAGTTTAATACTTCTTATTTTTTGAACTGATTGATTATTTTTCATCTGATTAATTTTTGCAAAATATTAAATTGCATGAAGATTGATTTTGATTTCTTTCAATTAGGTACAGGAATTTATTATTTGCTTTAAGATTATGTAATTGAATATTGGATATAATTTGTATAATGAAAGTTTATTTACATTTAAAATACCTATATTCCAATGAAGTAATTTCTGTCAATGTTTGTGATGTTGCGAAATGATTATCTGAATTTAATTTTCAAAATGATATGTAAATATGTTTTAATTTTTTCTCAAATTACTAAAAAAGGTTACTAATGAATCAGATTTTTAGAAATGAAACTGAAAATTTAAAAAAAATGTTTAGTAAAAATTGTTTGAATGCCTGAATGAAAATTATAGTTGAATGCTTTTTATGTTGTCAACAGATTAATTAATCATTAGCTGATTAATTTTTTTTCAATATTAAATTACATAAAGATTAAATTTTAATTTGCTGAAATTAAGTAGATGAATTGATTATTTAATTGGAGGCCATGTAATTTAATATTGACTATAATTTTTATAATAAAAGATTATTTATGTTTAAAATACCTCCATTCCAATTGCATAATTTTTGTAAATTTGTTGATGTTGTAAAATAAGTATCTGAATTCTGCTTTCAATATTATATGTACATATTCTTTACTTTTCTATGGCATTAGTTTAAAAGGTTATTATTAATTCAAATTTTCAGAAAAATATCAAGTAAAAATTATTCTAATGTTTTTATTAAAAGAACTGTTTATTGCTTTGTATGTTGTTAAATGATTAACTAATATACATGTACATATATTTTGAATTTATCTGGAATTAGTTTTAAAAGTCATTAATAAATTAAATGTATAGAAATGCAATTTCAAATGAAAAAATGTATTTTGAATGTTTCAGTGAGAATAATCGTTTAATGCTTTTTATGTTGTGAACTAATTAATTATATATTAACTGATTCTATTTCATAAACAAATTAAATTTTCAGGAAAAAAAGTTCAAATCCTTCACAAGAAAAAAGGTAACCTCCATCTTGTGCAAGATTGTGGTATAAAAGGAATCGTTATGTAATAGAATATTGAATATGATTTTTATCATAAAAGTTAATTCATATTTAAAATACCTCCATTCCAATTTCATAATTTTCAAAATGTTTAGGATGTTGTGAGATAATCATCTAAATTCAATCTTCAAAATTATACGTAAATGTGTTTTAAGTTTTTATGGAATTAGTTAAAAAGATTATAAATAATTGGAATTTTTTAGAAAAATATAAGATAAAACTTATTTTGATGTTACAATGCAAATTATATTGTGGGTTGATTTTTATGTTATGAACTGATGAATAACTATTAATAACTATCGACTGATTCATTTTTTTCAAAAAAGTGATTTACATAAAGTTTGAATTTGAATTGTTTTCAATTAAGTCACGTAAATTGATTACTCACATTAAGGTTATCTGATTTAATATTGGCTGCTATTGTTATGATAAAAATTTGTTTTTCCTTTAAAATATCTCCATTACAATTATATAATTCTTTTAAATGTTTGTGATGTTGTGAAGTGAGTATCCGAATTCAATTTCAAAATTATATGTGCATATATTTAAATTTTTTCTGGTTTTACTTTGAAAGGTTATTAATAATCAAAATTTGCAGATAAATATTAAATACAAGTTATTCTAATATTTCAATGAAAATAATGATTAAATGCTTTCTATGTTCTGAAATCATTAATTAAATATGAACTATTTCTGTTAAAAATTACATTTCCTGGAATTAGTTAAAAGATGATTAATAAATCAAATTTAGCAGAAGAAAAGTCCAAAAAAGAAAAATATATATAAAGTAAAAATTATTTGAATTTTCAATGAAAATAATTTCTTCATACTTTTTATGTTGTGAACAAATTAATTAAGAATAAGCTTATTAATTTTGTTCACAATATCAAATAACATAAAGATTGAAATTTAATATTACTGGATATAATTTGCATCATAAAAATTTATTTAAATTTGAAATACCACTAATTACATTATTTTTGAAATGATTCTGATGTTGTGAAACGAGTAAATCAATGTGATATCCAACTCAAAATAATATCCAGTGAGTTAGAGTAAGAAAAAAATTTGTGTATAATGTTATAAACAAACTATTGTTAAGCTGTCATACATTTTAAATTGATAGAAGCTGTAATTTCAGCCGTCCTACAGTGGGAGAAAAGCACCTTTTTTAACAGAAAACGACTGCCAGTACAATTCATAAAGTATTTTGACATTTTTTTAGAAACGACCGTAAGTCTTCCAGGTATAACAAGTAACTGCAAATATTTCACTCTGGCTGAAGAAAAATTTGTTATTAAACAAGAAAATTTAAAACTTTTTTTGTCCAAATTTTCAGTGATAATTTTTCTTTTAAGATTTTGAGATTTATTAGAACATGTAATAAATCAACGTAATGACTAACTAAAAATAATATCCAGTAGGTTGGAGTGAGGAGAAAATGGTTTATAATGTTGAAAATAAACTATCATTATGATGTTATAGATTAAAAATTGATAGAATCTGTAATTTGAGCCGTCCTACAGTGGGGGAAAAGCACCTTCCTTGGACAAAAATCGACCGCCAGTACAATTCTTAACGTATTTTGATGTTTTTTTCTTAGAAATGACCGTAAGCCTTCCGGGTATAACGAGTCACTGCAAATATTTCACTTCGGCTAAACAACAAATTGTTCTTTATCAACAAAGTTTAAACTTTTTTGTCCAAATTTTCAGTGATAACATTTCTTTCAAGATTTTTAAATTTATTAAAACACATAAGAAATCAACGTGATGACTAACTAAAAATAATATCCAGTAGGTTAGAGTAACCCTGGTGTAAACAATTTTTACAACAAAGTACAATATTTCTACAACTGTAATTTTTTTATAAAACATGTACTTTTTTTTTAAATGTACAAAATTTAACAAAAAAATTAAGTTAAATACAAATAGCTAATTTTTTCTTGTATTTTCATGTAAAAAAGTAAACAAATTAACAATAAAGTACAAGTTTCTACAATTCAACAATTTTTATTACTTTTTATTAATATTTTTTTTTACTTTGTTGTAAAAATCTACAAGGTATTACAGAAAATTACAGAATTTTAGATTTTTTCAATTTGGGTGTTTGACGTCATAAGAACAATTTTATATTCACGTAAATTATTGTAGAAAATTACAAATCTTTACAGAAAAATTCAAGATTTCACTCAATAATTTACTTTACAGAACGATTTAATTTTTCAATTTGAAAGCCTCAGTGATTAAACAAATGTAAACGTCCGATTAAAACTTTATAAACTATTCTTAATTTAACAATAATTTGAAAAATTAAACGCTCTTATTCAATTCCATATCCTATTCAAATATTGTTTCAATCTGAAATATTCCGGTATTTTTAACCCATTTAATTTGAAATTTTTTAATTAGGTAAGACATTTTTTTGAATTTTTAGCAATATTTCACTTTTCATTAAAAATGAGCAATTATAAATCAAATATTCAAAACTAAACAATTTTAAGCTGAATTATTTGAAATAGAAAGCCTTCAATCCTGAATGTTTCAGAGTGTTAAATTAAAACTGTGTACGTTACAATTTTAATTTTTCTATTTAACAAATTTTAAAACTGCAAAAGATTTCGAAAAATAAAAAACTAAATTTAGATTTTGGAATATTTCAAAATAAATTTTTGAAGCTTTTTATTGATCTTTACAGGTTTTGAGAAAATGAAAAAAATGTCTTAACTTTTCTGCGAAAATTTAAAATGATTTTTTATGTTAAAAAATTAATTTTAAGAGAATATTTAAAAAGATTTGAAAATTTTTTTGAATAATAAATAACAATTGCACAAGCATTGATTTGGAAAATAATCGAGTAAGTTTAAAATATATTTAGAAGTTTTGAAAAGATTCAAAAATAATTTAAAACGTGAAAAGATTTCAGAATAATTTAAAGCTTTTAGCAAATTTAAGATAACATACATTTCGACAGCTTTTGAATGAATAAAAAGTTTGTATCAAAATTCCTAGAAAAACTAACAATATTTTTTGTTTGAAGAATTGATTCTAAAAGAATATTTAATAAGATTTCCAAAATTCTCAAAAAAGAATCTGTATGATTTTAAGGTCATTTTTTTACTTTTGCAAGATTTTCCGAAAAATGTTGGAAAAGTTCGAGTTCCAAGATAATAAAATATTTATTAGATTCCTGGAAAATATTTGAATTATTTTTTTTAACAAACTTCTAAGCAAATATTTAAAAAGATTTCAAAGCAAATTTTAATGTATAAATTAATGTTTCTAATTTAAAATTGCTTAAAATGATTTAATTTTGAAAATTTATACATTTTTTATTTAACTTTTTGGCTGCAAAAGTTATAAATTGCTGTAGTTTCTCGTAGAAAATTAAAACTACAATAAAATACAACAATGTACAAAAAAATGAAAAAAAATTACAAAATTCGTCTCAATAATAGAAAAAAGTTGTACTTTTCTGTAATTTTGGTTGTAATTTATTGTATTTATTTGTAGATGCCTGTAGAAATAGTTTTAGTTTTCTGTACGTTTTGATAAAAATTTGTCCACCAGGGAAGAAAAATAAATTATTTATTATGTTGGAAACAAACTATTAATATATTGTCATATATCTTAAATTTATCGAAGCTGTAATTTCAGCCGTCCTGCAGTGGGGAAAAAGCACCTTTTTCAACAGAAAACGACCGCCAGTACAATTCTTAAAGTATTTTGACATTTTTTTAGAAATGATTGTAAGCCTTCCGGTTATAACGAGTAACTGCAAATATTTCACTTCGGCTAAACAACAACTTGTTCTTTATCGACAAAGTTCAAACTATTTTGTCCAAATTTTCAGTGATAACATTTCTTTTAAGATTTTTAAATTGATTGAAACATATAATAAATCAGCGTGATGTCTAACTAAAAATAATATCCAGTAAGTTAGACTAAGAAAAATATTTGTTTATAATTGTATAAACAAACTATTATAAGGCTGTCATATATTTTAAATTGATAGAAGCTGTAATTTGAACTGTCCTACAGTGGGGATTACCTAAGTCTTCCAAAGATAACAAGTGACTGCGAATATTTCACAATGACTAATCAGACGTTTGTTATTTAACAACAAAGCTGAATCTTTTTTTGTTCAAATTTTCAGTGATAACATTTCTTTTAAGATTTTTAAATTTATTAAAACACTTAATAAATCAATGTAATGTCTAACTAAAAATAATATCCAGTAGGTTCGAGTAAGGAAAAAATTGTTTATAATGTTAAAAATGAACTATGATTATGCTGTTATATATTTCAAATTGATAGAAGCTGTAATTTGAGCCGTCCTACAGTGGGGAAAAGCACCTTTTTGGACAAAAATCGACCGCCAGTACAATTCTTAACGTATTTTGATGTTTTTTTAGAAATGACCGTATGTCTTCCACGTATAATGAGTCACAGTGAATATTTTACTCTGCCTAAACCAAAATTTGTTATTTAACAACAAAGTCTAGTTAGATTAGAAAAGATGTTGGGAAGCGATGTTATTTGTCTGAGTGATATAATTCATAAAAATATAATGTTAAAGATGGTAGAAATGACATACTTCAGAATTTCTCTTGGTCTGAAGTATGTCATTTTTACCATCTTTAACATTATATTTTTATAAACAAAGTCTAGATTTTGTTGTCTAACTTTTCAGTGATACTATTTTTTCGAAGCTTTTCAAACTGATCAAAACAGGTTATATTTATTAATGTAATGACTGACTAAAAATAATATCTAGTGGGTTAGAGTAAGAAAACCAATTGTTTATAATGTTATAAACAAACTACTGAACAAAAGTAATTTTTTCGTGCTTCGCAATGGTTAGCCATTTTAAATCCATATTTTTTGTATGATGTATGACAGATAATAATTTACGCTTACAATTAGTTAAGAATAGCTGATTTGCAGCAATTATTTAAAGAGTTTTTATAAACAAATAGACACTCCAACCGTTTTTTCATAAATGGGATTGATTTTTTTTGCGGAATTTTTTGCGTTTGTTTATGAAAATCGTTCATATAATTAACAATTATTATAATTATGAAAAATATGGCAGCAAAGAGTCTTTGGCAAAATATTTCAAGTTGATTCCGCAAAAAAAAAATGAAGCCTATTCATCAAAAAATGGTTAAAATGTGCATTTGTTTATAAAATTGTTTGAATAATTAAATTGTTTAAATTCAATTAAATTAAATTAAATTGTTTAATTATTAAATTACAAGAAAATTACTTATGTTTCCACTCTTTGTATTTATAATTATACGGTGCTCATTTCACGAGCACTTTGCTTCCCGTTAGCAAATATATTTGCTTCCTCATAGAGGAAGCATTAGTGATTTTTTTGAATAATAGACAAACCAAAGTCTTCATTTTGATCAATTTAAAAATAGAAATTTACAAAAAATACAAAATTACAAAATAATATTTAAAAAATTTCAAATACAAATCAGACAAATCAAATTATGTATTCGAAATGATAATTTTTCAAGCTGAAAAAGGAAAGGGAAAAGTTCTGATCCCTTTCCCAGCTTTATGATTTCTTCACAAAAATTTTCGGAATTATTCTATTTGAAATATTACGTCCTAGAGAACGGTCAAATTTCTCGATTTTGGAAAATAAAATACTAACTGCCCAGTGAACAGGTATATTTTTGCGCAATTATTTCTAAAAAATTTTTTCGTAAACACAATTCTTAGTGCCTTTTCTTTTCTAAATTTCCACTCAAAAATCAAGAAAAAGCTTTGAAGACAAAGGCGGTATCCCAGTGAAATATCAAGATAAGTCTATTATTAAGGATAAATGAAATTTCAAATTATAAATTTTTTGAAATTGAACTATTTTTCATGTCAGGAGGCGGGGGTGGGGGATTTACTCTTCCTACGCCATGAATTAAACAACCTAAAAACACTTTATCCGTTCAATATAGTTGCAAATTCGAAAATTGAAATTGGAAACTCTGACTTTTATTTCAGAATGCGTTTTGATCTTTGTTTACTAAAATAATTCTTCTAAAAAATCCGACTATTACATTTATATTTCAAGAATTATGATTCAGATAGAAGAAATAAATATACATATATATATACCCCCACTTTAATCTTTTAAAGTTTCAATATTTATTTTTATTTTTATTTTTGAGATCTTCTTTGTTGAAAATATTATAAGGAGTTCTTTAATTAACTTCAATGATTAAAGAGAATTTGAAGATATTTTCAAGAAATTGTTGGGCGTTTCTCATCTCAGATTTGAACAAATATAGCATTTCATGAAGTTTTCACGGCATTGTATGATACTTTATAAGAGATTTCACGGTATTTCAAAAATTTTCAAGTATATTGAGATATTTCCTAATTTGAAGAAAAAAGAGAGTTTTTGGTTCCTTGCCTAGAGGTAGGCCGGGAATTGGCAGATGGGAACATATGAACTCCTATCTAATACAACGCTGCTGAAGGCTGGTGACCTTCTCGGCATAAAAAATCAACCAATTGCGACTCTCTCGGTTTCCATTCCTCCCCCCCCCCCCCCGCCCTTGCAACAGAAATAGGAAAGTTAAATGACTAGTCAAGGTAAGTAAAGATAAAATCAGAACAGAAGAAGAGAAGAAGATGCAAAATGACTTTGAAGAAAGCAAGAAACTAATATTTAAAGAGATGAACGAAAGTGAAAGTACAGAGTTTGTCAGCATGAGAAACAGAAAAGGTGAAATGCTATATGATACAGACTACAAACAATACAAACAATATATGCAGGTGACGGAGAAGGTGTAGATCTCGAGACAGTGAGGGTACGTGGGTTAGCTTTCGCAGATGACAAGATTGATATAGCAGAATCAATCGAAGGCTTGCAAAGAATGTTGAGCAAACTAAATACAAGCATGGAGAACATGGGCCTCAAAATTAACGTAAATAAAACAAAAATCGTAGTGTCATCAATTTATCTGCAACCGTTTTCAAGTTATCGTGTTCACAAAAAAGGGTGACATCCAAAACGCATCCCCACACACGCACACACACTCACACACTCACACATCCACACACACACAAATATCCGGACAATTGCTTATAACATTGCATTAGACATTTTTAAATTGAGGAAGGTTTAATTAAATGAATTTAAAAATTTTGTAAAATGTTACCATTACAAAGCTTCCTCCATGAGGAAGCAAAAATATCAAAATCTGTTCAGAATTGTACTGTCGGACGATTTTTGTCCAAGAAGGTGCTTTTTTTATCTAAAAGCAAATTGCTTAAATCCATTTGCCATTGATTTAAATTAATGCAGATATACTTAAGGAACATAAGTAATTCATTGGATGTACAAGCATGTACAATGATTTTGTTGTAAAATAATTGAAAAAAAATTTGGTAAAAAAAAATGTTGGAACCAAAGTTTTTGTGAAAAAATGTTTAAAAAGAAAATTTGGTGAAAAAAATGTTGGAAAAAAAAAGATTGTGAAAAAATTTTTGAAACCAAAAATTTTTAGTAAAACAAATTATTTTTTAAAAATTTAAGCGCTTATGCTCTTTTGCTCGGGGGGAGGGGGCTACGAAACCCTAAAAACAAAACTTCAATCATCAAAAGATTTGTTCAAGTTAAATCTCACTTATTTCAAGAAGACACCAACACCAGTGTTTAAAGTTACCTATGCCAGCATCTAAAGTACTTCATCTCGAAAGTGCGCATGCGCAGCTTTTTCACCAGTACCCAAAGTAAGCCATCTTCAAACTGCGCATGCGCGAAAATTGTTTGCACACAGTCTGCTCAAATAAGGTCCTTTAGGCACAATTTAGAAGCATGAAAACGTCAACTTTGGCGGTGAGTGTTGCAAAAAAATTAATTATTTGACTTTTATTTAATAAAAATTGAAAATCATTTACACTTTTCAAGAAAAACTTGTTTGCGACTGCCCTAATTACCATGGATTATCAAGCGACGGCGTTTTGCCGAGATTTATTAAAAATTAGGAATAAGATTAAGATTGTATAAATTTGCTTCGTTCAACTATGTTCCAGATTTACGAAAATGTTGTGCAATCTTTCCTTAATTAATTTTTCTTGTGTAAATATCGTAAATCTATACTTTTTTACGCCTTTAAAAGCGCAGAAAACAGCCGTGTGTTGACAACTTCGTATAAGTATTACATTGCTGATTTATGATTGATCTCTAAAAAAAAATTCTAGTCCGTTTGTAAACATGTAGACAATAATGACGCATTTTAAAGTAAATTAGGCTTAACACTATGCATACATATATTGAAACATCTAGCGGAAAATTCATTAGTGACAGTTGACGGAATTCAGCATAAATTTTTCTTTATTTCGAGGAAATGCGGAACCTTATTGGGACACTGTGCCTCATTTTATTGGAAGTTTACTCTATCTGTTCTGGTAAATATAACATCATAACTACAACCAAACAAAATTTTGTTAGTTCAACAAAACCGTTTTGTTCGCCGGATTTATTTGGTTGATTTTGTGCAACATTTTATTTGAAAATACTAAATTTTTATTTAGTTAAACAAACTTCTTCCCTTTAATCAACAAAAGTTTTTGGTTGAATCGTTTTGTTGAACTTAGAAAATTTTTTATTGATCGAACAAAATTTTTTGGTTGAATCCGCCAAATACTTCAACGGCATGTAAAACTCTCTGTAGAAAGGCTGATTATAGTCTAATTAATTGGACCAGTCATTTCCAAAGTACTTTTTTGCGCTGAATTCAAATCTGGAATCCGATTGTCTCCAGCAGCTCTTATTTACAAGATATTTGCAACCTAATTTTTTTATGAAAATTTGTTTATCTTAGTGCAAAATGTACTAAATAATTTTGTTGTTGAAATGTTAGACATTATTTCGATACGTTTTTTAATGCTGAATCCAACGATATGAAAATCTCATTTTTCATTAAAAAATGTAGATAGAGCATTTCTTTAAAAATTGCTTTCAAAATGCGTATATTATTTTTAATTATTCTGAATTCCCTCAATTCCTTGCATTCTCCGAATTTCTGAATGTCTCTGAATTCCTTCAATTTTATGAAATGCTTCATTTCTGCTAATTTCCTGAAATCCTTAATTATTCTGATTTTACTAAATTTCTTAAATATTCTCAATTCCTGAAATCCCCTGTATTCTCTAAATTCCGTATGAATGCTCTAGAATCCCGGAAAATGTCTTCAATCTTTGAAATCCTTGATTTCCCGAATTATTCAAATATTTAGACTTCACTGAATGACTAGCTTTGAATTTCTTGAATTCCTGAAATTCCCTGAATTCCTTGAATTTCTTCAATTCAATTAATTCCTTCAATTCCCTAAATGTACCGAAATCCCTTAAATTCTCTGAATTCAATGCCATTTTTCACTTCTCTGAATTTCCTGAATTTCTTAAATATTCGGAATTCCCTTAATTCCTTAAATTTGTCGAATTTCTAAATATCTCTAAATTCTTTAAATTCTATGAAATTCCTAAAATTCCTTGAATTCGCTGAAATCCTTAATTTCTCTGAATTCCCTGAAATCCTTGAATATTCTGATTATAGCGAATCCCTTGAATGTTCTGAATTCTTCAAATTCCTGAAATTCCCTGAATGCTCTGGAATCCTTGAATTTTGGAACATCCTGAATTCTTTATATATTCGAAAATCTCGGAATTCCCTTAAATCTTTGAACATTCAGAATTCCTTGAATTCCCTTTGATGATCTAAAATCCTCGAATTTGTTAAACATTCTCAATTCCTTAAATATTCTGAATTTTCTGAAATCCTAAAATCTCTGGATTCCCTGAAATCCTTAAATATTCGGAATTCCCTGAAACCCTTTAATCTTCTTCAATTTCCTTGGATACTCTGAATTCCTGAAATTCCTGGTATATTCGAAATTCCACCAATTCCTTGGATAATCTAAATTCTCTGCATTCCTAAAAAACTTTAAATTCCTTGAATTATCTGAAATCATCGAATTTTTTTGAATATTCGAAATTCTCTGAATTCTTTAAAATCTCAGAATACATTGAATTCTCTGAAAGCCTTGAATATTCTGAATTTTGGAAATTCCTTGAACTCTCTGAATGCCTGAAAATTTTCAAATTTCTTTAATTATCTGAAATCCTTGATTCATCTGGATTCCTTGAAATCCTCAATTATGTTGAATTCCCTGAATTTCTGAAAGTCCTTGAATTCTATGAATTTCCTAAAAAAAACATGACAGTCTCTGAATTTCCTGAAATCTTTGAATATTCTAAACTTATTGAACATCCGGAATCCCCGAAAATCTCTGAATTGCAAGAATTTTCTGAAGGTCTCGATTATTCTGAATACCTTGAATTCCATGAAAATTCTGAATTCCTGAAATTCCTGAAATTCTCTGAATCCTCTGAATTTCTTAAATATTTTGAATTCCTGAAATGATTTGAATTCTATGACTTTCCTGAATTCTCTAAAAATTCCAAGCAATTCAAAACAATTGAAAAAGAATACATACAATTCCAAAAACTCAAAAGAATTCAAAGGAATTTAATTTTAATTCACATTAGTTCAATGTGAATTCAAATTAATTTGAATTTGAAGGAATGCAAGTTGAATTCAAAGGAATTCAATTTGAATTCAAAGGAATTTAATCTGAATTCAATTTTAATTCACAGTAATTAAATTTGAATTCAAAGTAATTCAAGTGATTTCAAAGGAATTCAAGTGTATACAAAATAATTTTAAATAATATAATAAACTACGGAGTATAAATTACCTAACTAAAGTCAAAAGTATTCAAAGGGATTTTAAAGAGTTTAAAAGAATTCCAAGAAATTCAATTTGAATTTAAAGGAATTCAATTTGAATTTGAAGGAATTCAATTTGAATTCAAAGGAATTCAAGTGTATACAAAATTTTTTCAATAATATAATAAACTAGAGAGTATTAATTACTGAACTGAAGTTAAAAGAATTCAAAGGGATTTTAAAGAATTTAAAAGAACTTCAAGCAATTCAATTTGAATTTGAAGGAATTCTATTTGAATTCAAAGGAATTCAAATTGGTTGAAGTGATTTCAAAGTGATTCAAGTGGTTTCAAAGGAATTCAAGTGTATAAACAATAATTTCAAATAATATAATAAATTACAGAGTATTAATTACTTAACTAAAGTTAAAAGAATTCAAAGGGATTTTAAAGGAATTCAAGTGTATAAAAAATAATTTTAAATAATATAATAAACTACAGAGTATTAATTACTTAACTAAAGTTAAAAGAATTCAAAGGGATTTTAAAGAGTTTATAACAATTCCAAGCAATTATATTTGAATTTAAAGGAATTCAATTTGAATTCAAAGGACTTCAAAGTGATTCAAGTGATTTCAAAGGAATTCAAGTTTATGAAAAATAATTCTAAATAATATAATAAACTACAGAGTATTAATTACTTAACTAAAGTTAAAAAAATTCAAAGGGATTTTCAATAGTTCAAAAGAATTCCACGCAATTATATTTGAATTTGAAGGAATTCTATTATAATTCAAAGGAATTCGAAGCGATTCAATTGATTTCAAAGTGATTCAAGTGATTTCAAAGGTATTCAAGTGTATAAAAAATAATTTTAAATGATATAATAAACTACAGAGTATTAATTGCTTAACAAAAGTTAAAAGATTTTAAAGGGATTTTAAAGAGTTTAAAAGAATTCCAAGCAATTTGACTAGAATTTAAAGGAATTCAATTTGAATTCAAAGGAATTCAAAGTGATTCAAGTGATTTCAAAGGAATTCAAGTTTATAAAAAATAATTTTAAATAA
>CAKNYM010040900.1:8178-55993 GCA_932195095.1 Andricus curvator
TTAATGAGAATATTGCAATGAGAATATTAATGAGAATATTGCAATGAAATAATTTTAAATTAAGATGTGTACATGATCGTTATTACTAAAAAAGCTTCTATGTTTCAACTCTAAAGAAATGGTAAAATATTAAAAGAAAATAATGAATAGTCGTTACTAGAAACCAAAAACCTTAGGTTTAAAGCTTTTTTTCAATATATATTTTTCAACCGATTGGACACCATATATGTCATTTAAAATGATGCCATTGCAATGTTCTCAATATTTTTCATACTAGGTCAAAAAAGAACAACTTTTTACTGCAAGTAAAAATAGAACAATTGAGAAAGAATTGATCCCAATCATTGAAATTAAAAAATTCGAACTCTGGACCATAACAATCTTTTCATTTGAAGTTATGAAAACTCAATCTTAATTAAAACAGTCAAAGTGGAATACTTTTGAATTTTAATGTTTACAATATCAAGCTTAAAAAAATGTTAATTTAAGCGGTCAATAATTTTCGCATATAAAATGAAAGCTTTTAAAACTTTTCAATCGAAAATTTATTAATTAAAAGCCGTTAAAATGCAAAAATTTTAATTTTAACTTTTACACATTGTACAGTTGAAATATTCAAAAATAGAAATCCACGCTATCTTTTTCAATGCTATGAATTAAAGAATGAATCCAAAAATTTAAAAGTTTTCAAAATTATGTCATTTTAGATTAAAATTTCCAGGAATCTCATAACAGTTTTATTATCTTGGAATATTATTTGAAAATCAATTTTTCAACAAAAGAATTATTCAACAAAAATATAAATTGTGTTTTAAATGTTTTGAAATCTTTTCACGTTTTAAATTATTTTGCAATCTTTTCAAAACTTTCAAATATATTTCAAACTAAATAGATTTTTTTCCAAATTGATAATTGTTTAAATGTCATATAACATTCAACAAAATTTTGTAAATCTTTTTAAATATTCTCTTAAAGTTAATTTTTAAAAATAAAAAATCATTTTAAATTTTCCCAGCAAATTGAAAATTTATTTTTTGATTTTCTTAAAACCTTTAAAGATCCTTAAAAAGCTTCACAATTTTATTTCGAAATCTTTAAAAATCTCATTTTAATTTTTCATTTTTCCAAATAATTTATGCATCAAAATTCCATAATTTCACTTATATATTAAAAATTTGCTAAATTGAGCAATTAAAATTGTAACGTTCAAAGTTTCAATTTAACAATCTAAAATTTTAACAATGCAAGGCTTTCTATTTCAAATAATTCAGTTTAAAATTCTTTAGGTTTTAATGTTTGGTTTATAATTGCTCATTTTAAAATGAAAAGTAAAATATTGCTATTGGATTATTCTATTTTTCATTAAAAATTTATGTTTTTCAGTAGAAAATTCAATTATTTGGTTGAAAATTCATGAATTTCGTTGAAAATTGATCTTTTGAGCTAAAAAAGCAACTCATTGATTGGAAATTCAACTTATTGTCCTTTTTTATTGAAAATTCAAATTTTTTGTATTTTTTTGACAATCTAACCGTTTTATTCAAAATTTCTATTTTTTCAATTAATTTGTTTTACGTGAAATTTCAAGTTTTTTAAATTTACTTGAAAATTTAACTTTTTTAGTTAAAAAGCCTTTCTTGGTTGAAATTTAATGTTCTTGTTTGAAAATAAACATTTTTAGTTGCAAATTAAATTATTTGATTAGAAATTATTTTCTTTTTATGAAATACGTCAATTTTTTTCAAAATATAGAATGGTATCATGGTGACATAGCACAAACTTTTAATGAGCATCACGTTATTTATTCATTTCACAACACTATTGGTGTTTCTTTCGAACGATTCTTCAAATAAAGAAAAGTTGCCTAAAAATATTTTTCAGACAAGACTTTTGCGTAATCAAAATGCGTTGATTGATTCCATTTTTAGAACTAAAAAAATATGTTTGTAAAATCTTTTTTAGAAGTGTTTTCTATTTTTCTAAAAATAGTGCAACATTTTTTCGATGCTTGGATACAATTTTCTAAGCTCAAATCATGAATTCCTAGAATTTTTTTTGCTTTTAAATATCTTGAAAAATGATTCGATTGATTAATTTTTTTAAAATATTTGAAAAGTACAAAAATTGCCTAAAATCTTTCAGATTTTTTTTCGATTTTTTTAAAAATATTTTTAAATTTTCTTCAAAAATCAACCAATCAATATAAAAAATCATTAAAAATTTTCTCATGAATCTTAAGAATATCTGTTTATTTCCTTGAATCCTTCCAAAATTCTTAAAAATCTTGTCAGCTTTTTTCAAAATCTTCAAAAATCTACATTTTGGGTTAAATTTGGTTAAATCTCCTCAAGAGTTAAATTATTTTCGAATCTTTTGTAAAACTGTAAATACTCCAAAATATCGTTTAAAATTATTCAAATTTTATCTACATTTTTTTGCAAATACTGCAAAATCAATCAAATTACCTTAAAATCTTCAAGATTTTTTTTCCACAATTTTGTAAATGTTTTTAAATATTCTCTTAAAATTAATTTTTCAACAAAATCATTTAAAATTTTTCTAAGAATCCTTAGAAAGTTTCTTTTTTTTCGAAATCCTCAAAAAGCTTCTGAGCTTTTTTTTAATATTCAAAAATCTACATCTTGCTTAAAATTTTTTTTAATCTTCGCAAGATCAAAATTATTTTTAAATATTTTTGAAACTTCTAATCATCTTTCAAAATAATTCGAATTTTTTCTAAAATTTAAAAAAACTTCCTCCAAATTTGAAAAAATTGTTTCAAAATTTTCCAGCTTCTTTTTGGATAATTTTTGGTCATCTTTTGGCCTGTGTCCAAATTTCAATTATTTCTGAATTTTTTTTTTGCTTCTAAATATCTTGAAAAAATGAATCGAATATTGCTTAAATTTTTGAAAAATCTGTGAAAATTACAAAAATTGCCTAAAATCTTTCAGATTTTTGTTCGACATTTTCAGAAATCTTTTGAAATCTTTTTAAATTTTCTTCAAAATTCAACCAATCGAAATAAAAAATCATTAACAATTTTCTCATGAATGTTAAAAAAATCTGTTTATTTTATTGAATCCTTTTAAAATTCTTCAAAAGATTCTCAGTTTTCTTCTCAAAATCTTCACATATCTACATTTTGTTTGAAATTGTTGGAAATCTCCTTAACAATTAAATTATTTTCGAAAATTTGTAAAACCATCAAATTTCAAAAAAAATTTTAAGTGATTCAAATTTTATCCAATTCTTGTAAATACTGCCAAATTATTTTAATTAACTTGAAATCTTTCAGATTTCTTTTCAACAATTTAAAAAATCTTTTTTAAATATTCTCTTAAAATTAATTTTTCAGAATGAAATATCATTTTAAATTTGTCTAAGAATCCCTAAAAGGTTTCTTTTTTTTCGAGGTCTTCAAAAAGCTTTTCAGCTTTTTTTTTTAATATGCAAAAATCTACATCTTGTTTTAATTTTTTGTTATCTTCTCGAGATCAAAATTATTTCCAAATTTTTTTTAAGTTTCTAATTATATTTCAAAATAATTTGATTTTTTTTTTAATTTTTAAAAATTTCTCCAAAATTAAAAAAATTGTCTCAAAATTTTCAAGTTTCTTTTTGGACAATTTTTGGAAATCTTTTGGTCTGTTACCAAATTTCAATTGTATTTGGCGCCTCTTCCTCATGATCAAAATGTAGTACGCTTACTTCTCGCCAATATCGCCACGTTTTTCAAAGTTTTCAATGAAAAAATGGTGTGAACCTCGCTACTTTCCGCGTTGGCGCAAAGAGTCATTGTTTCACTTCGTGCCGATCAAGCCACATCGGAAACGATTTTCGCTCATCTCATCATGGGGAAAAGGAGAAGAAAAAGCTCATCCACATCATCGAGTTCATCCAGTTCCACAGATGATGAGGATATTTTGAGAAAACTGGTCGAGAAAATGAAAAAGAAGAGTCGGAAGAATAAGAAGCGGGATCGGAAAAAACGATCAAAACGTCAAAAGCGTCGGAGGGATCCTTCCTCAAACAGCTCATCAGATTCGTCATCATTTCAGAGCTGTAAGTATATTTATTATGTGACAGACCGCCTCGTTACTCTAATAACTCATGGCAGGACTTGAATTATAAAAGCGGAGAAGTAATTTCGATAAGTCTCTGTGATTGTTCGACAGTGTTGTCAAATCTCGCTTCGTAGGCTCTAACCTACAAGCGAATAATAGGATCTAACCTATAACCGCAAAGTAGGCTCTAACCTACTGCGCATAAAAGACTCTAATCTTTTATCCAGAAACTTTTAGTTTCAAAAATAAAACAATCAAGTCAGAGCAGAAAAAGAAAATCCGTGGGACGCTGCTTTTGTTAGGCAGCGCTGCAAAATTTCGCTTCGCAGGCCCTAACCTGCAAGCGCATCATAGTTTTAACAAACTACAATATAGACATCGTAGGTACTAACCTAAAAACACATCACAGTCTCTAACCTGAATGTTATTTTTCTGCTAGTACAGAGTTGATTGAAAAACAGACATGAAATTTGGTCATCAATCTATGGTTTTTATATTTCAGCTGATCAAGACTTAGATGAATTAAACGCGTCTGAAGGTCAGCGGGATTCGCAGAAGACTGATCGTAAAGCACAATCCAAATCAATTCCAGAGAATCATCTTGATGTGGATATTCTGAAAGTGATTGGAAATCGAATCCACGAGGAGAGGTCCTTAGGCCCTGCTATGCATGCAGACTTTGTTGTTCGTTGGGAGGACATCATCAAACAAGGCCTACCGTCTGAAAATCAAAAGGAGTTGATCAAAAAGCATCCGCCTCCGTCAAATTGTCAGTTGATTGATCCTCCCAAATTGAATGCGGAAATAAAGGTAGCTTCTAAGGATGAAGATGCCATTGTAAAAAGAGATGGACGAATAGTCATGAAGCAAGAGAAAATAGCAGCTTCTCTGGAAGCTATTGGTAAGGCCCTATCACTGTTATCTGACAAAAAAGAAAGATCTGTAGAAGAATTACAGCTAATAGAGTACCTAAGCGATGCAAGCAAACTACTCGCTGATCTACATCATGACGAATCTGTTGTCCGTAGAAGTTTGGTCTTGGCGAATGTTAACGTCTCCCTTAAGGATACACTACAATCAACAAATATTGGTAGCTTCCTTTTCGGCGAAAAACTTGACGAAGCCCTGAAGACAGCGAAGGCATCAGAAAATTCGGCAAAGGAGTTAAGGAGCTAAACTCGAAACCAGGTAGACAAGCAGCCAAAAAAACAGAAAGCCCAGTACAGTCCATATCAGCAGAAGGAACCGGAACCCTCTCGGAAATGTCGGTAGCTCCGGTAAGTAATCTAGCTGGCAGACTTTGTCGATTTCAGTCTAAATGGAAGGAAATCACATCAGATCCCACTATACTGTCATGGATCGAGGGTTATAAAATTCCTTTTGAATGTTTACCGTTTCAAACTTCATTACCCTGTCCAAGAGATTGGACATCAGAGGAAAAACCTCAAGTTTCTCAGTTGCTTGAGAAACTCCTGAAAAAAGGTGCCATTGTGGAATGCAATACAGAAAAACACCAGTTTATCTCTGATATTTTTTTAAGACCAAAACCGGACGGTTCGTTTCGATTAATTCTTAACCTAAAAGCACTTAACAAATTTATTTCAACGCGGCACTTCAAGCTAGAAGACGGTAGAACGGTAACTCAAATTATTAATCAAGGTTGTTTCATGGCAACGCTGGACCTTCAGGATGCGGACTATTTGGTACCGGTATATAAACCGCAACGTAAATATTTGCGTTTTTTCTTTGGGGGGGCCAAACGTATGAGTTTACGTACTTACCATTCTGGCTTTGCACAGCGCCTTACGTCTTCACAAAAATTCTAAAACCGGTAATGTCATATCTAAGAGAACTAGGTTTTTTATCAGTTATTTATATAGACGATTTGTTATTGTTTGGAACATCTTATACCGAGTGCATAAATAATATAAAAGTAACCGTATCTGACTTCCGTTTCCGGCATGAAAGTGTAAGGTAGCGGTAATTGAGTGGTGCTAATTGTAGTGAGTTTGCAGTGGAATTGGAGGTGAGTTGATGGGACGAGTGTGTTGGATGGTTTTGTGAGTGAGGGTTTGTATGTTTAAAATAATTAAAGTGAAGATTTGTGTGATATTTCGAGAGATTGAGACTATTTTGGGTAGGCTGAGAGGTTTAGCGTGAGGAGCAAGGTGGGGAGACAGGTGCAGCCGAGTAGCGGCGACAGGGAGGGATAGGGAGAGAGAAGCACGGAAGAAGGTACGGTAGCAGGTTGAGGTAGCGCTGTGGTGACAGTAACTACGCGGTACGCAAGTTACGCTTTAATGGATTCTGTCGAGGACGTATTCTACACGCCGAAAATTGAGACAAAAAGAAGGGGTCAGTATAAGAAAACGGTAGAGAAGGAGAGACTGAGGGCAGATAGTTTTGGCTCAATCGAACCGTTTATAAATAGGAAGAGGGATAGGGCAGAAAGAGGAAGTAGCGAAGACAAGCTAGAAGTAGGGTCCATCCTGAAAGCCCCGAAAATGATCAGAACACCACCGGGAAAAGAACAGAATAGAGCGGGGGAGAAAGACAAGGGCAAAGAAGAAGACAAAGTTGAACCTAGAGGGCCGATAGAATTTGAAAAGTTAAAGTTAGAAGAATTGCGTCAAATGATGATAGAGGTAATACAGATGAACGAAAAACGACAGGAAGAAAGAGGAGAGGAAATAAAACAAGAAATTAGGAAAGAAATGGCCGAACTTAGAAAAGAGATGCGAAAATGGGAAGAAGTTCGAGAAAATTTAGAAAAAAGGATGCAGATTTTAGAACAAAGATTAGGAAAACAGGATGAGCATAATAAAAAGGTAGCACAAATAGAGGGTAGGATAGTGAAGATCGGAAAATCAAAACTAGAGTTTAATGTAGGGGAGAGTGGGAATAATGAAAGGGAAAGGATAAGGGAAATAGAAAGAAGATTAGAAAGGAAAGAAAGAGATGAAAGGAAAAGAAACATAGTGATAAAGGGTCTAAGATTAGAAGGAAAGGAATTGAAAGAAGAAGTGGAAAATGTGCTAAAAAGGATAGATGCTAAAGTAGAGATAGAGGAAATGCGAAGTGTAGGAAAGGAAACGCGAAGAGGAGAGAAAATGGTACCAGTGAAGCTGAAGAAATGGGAACATAAAAGGGAAGTGATGACAAAGAAGAGGTTGTTATATGGAAGCTCGGAGAGAATAGAGGACGATTTGACATGGGCAGAAAGGAATATGCAGTATAAGTTAAGGCAAATAGCGGAAGAGGAAAGAAGTAAGGGAAAAAGAACGTGGGTTAAGTATGGCAGAATACAGCTAGAAGGAGTATGGCGGGATTGGGACGAAGAAAGTGAACAGATAGTAAGAAATGAGGTACCGGGAAACTAGGAGAGAAAGGAACGGGAGAAAGGAAAATAAGAAATAGTAAGAAGCAAAGAGAGACGAGACATGAAGGTAGGGAAGAATGGAGGATATGTTACTGGAATATAGCAGGATTGGAGAGAAAGGATAGGGAGTTTATGAGAAATTTGGCACAATGGGATGTAGTAGTAATGATGGAGACGTGGCTAGATGAAAAGGGATGGGAAAGAGTAAGGGAACGGTTACCAAGAGGTTACAAATGGCAATGTCAATATGCAAAGAGGAAGAATAAAAAAGGCAGAGCAATGGGAGGAATGGTCATGGGAGTAAGGAACGAATGTATAACAGGGAAGGATAAGAAAGAGATGAAAGAACGAAAAGAAGGGTTAATAATAGAAGAGGTAAAGATGGGCGGAGAGAAGTGGAAGATAGTGGGGGTTTATGTGAACGGTGACATGCAGGAGAAATTAGAGGAGATGAAAGAAATGATTGAAGAAAATAAAGAAGAGATTAGGCTTATAATAGGGGGAGATTTCAATGCCAGAACAGGAGATAGAGGAGGAAGGGAATGGGGAGGAAAAAGAGGAAGAAAATCCAAAGACAAGATACTAAATGGGGAGGGAAAGAAATTGTTAAAGAGCTTGGAGGAGTTGGGATGGTTTATCTTAAACGGAAATATAGAGGGAGATGCGGAAGGGGAATATACACGCTCAGGAGGTGAAAGGGGAACGGTAATTGATTCTGTGATAGTAGATGATGAGGTAAGAGAGATGGTCAAGAAACTAGAGGTAGGGGATTATATAGATTCGGATCACTTTCCCATAATAGTGACATTAGAGGGGGAAAAAAGTAATAATATGGATAAAAAGGAAGCAAAGGTAAAAAGAGCAGGAAAAGGGGATTGGTCAAGGGAAGGAAACGATCAGTTTAAAGAAAAGGTCAGAAATATCAAAATGGGAGAGGGAAATGTGGACGAGGAGATGAAAATAATGATAGGAGAAATAAAAAGAGGATTAGAGTGCACAAGCAAAAAAGAAATAAATAAAGGGGGAAATATAAGTGGATGGGATGAGGAATGTAAAGAAAAAAAGAAGGAGGTCAGAAAGGAACTAAGAAAATGGAGAAAAGAAAAAAGTAGTGGAGAAGAATATAGGAGAAAAAAGAAGGAGTATACGGAGTTGTGTCATCAAAAGAAAGAGGAGGAGAATAAAAGGTTTGAGGCAGAGGCGGAGAAGGCTAGGACGGAAGAAGAGGTTTGGAAGGTAGTAAATAAAGAGAGAAAAAGAAGAAAAAGAGTAAATCAGGATATTGAAATGGTAGAATGGAAAAAATATTTTATGGATTTGCTAGGAGGTGTAGAGAGAAAAGTTAGGAAAGGAGCGAAACATGGTAGAGAAAGAGATGAGGAAGAGGATATAACAAGGGAAGAAGTAGGCAAGGTGTTAGGAATAATGAAAGATGGAAAGGCACCTGGCATAGATGAGATTCCAAATGAAGTCTGGAAATATGGGGGGACAGAACTAAAGGAATGGGCATGGATAATGTGTAATAGAGTATGGAGAGGAGAATGGTGGCCAGAGTTATGGAAAGAAGGAGTAGTGGTACCCATAGTGAAGAAAGGCAAAGGGGAGGAGGTTAAAGATTATAGGGGTGTGACGCTAATGCCAACATTGTATAAAGTATATGTAACTGTTTTGTCGGAGAGATTGAAGAAAGAAGTTGAGGAAAAAAAGATACAGCCACCGAATCAGACAGGGTTTAGAAAAGGAATGGGGGTTATGGACAACATATATGTTCTGAACTATCTGATAAATAAAAGGATTAAAAGGGAGAAAGGGACAATGATAGCAATATTCGTGGACTTAAAGGCGGCATTCGACTCATTGGACAGAGTCGAGCTAGAAAAAGTTATGGTGAAAAGGGGTATACGACAGGGCTTAATAAAGAGAGTATCGGAAATCTTCAGAGAGACAAAAAGCAGGGTAAAGGTAGGAGAGCAAGTAGGAGAAAGTTTCTGGTTAGTTAGAGGAGTAAGGCAAGGATGTCCCCTGAGTCCACTTTTATTCAATATATTAATCTCAGACCTAGAAGAAGAAATGAAGAGAAAGGGATGGGGAGGAGTTAGGATGGGAGAAGAAAAGATATATACACTGGCATACGCGGACGATATAGTGTTGATGGCAGAGGATGAAGAAGGGATGACAGGCTTAATTACAGGATTGGAGAAATATTTAGATGGGAAAAAATTGAATTTAAATGTAGAAAAGACAAAGATAATGAGGTTTAGAAAAGGAGGGGGCAGAAAGAAAGAATGGACTGGGAGATGGAAGGGAGTAAAGTTAGAAGAAGTAAAGGATTTTAAATATTTGGGATATACCTTGCAAATGAATGGAGATCATAGAGTTCATATAAGAGAAAGGATAAAAAAAGCGGCAGGGATAATGAAACAGATATGGGGAATAGGAAAAAGAAGGTTCAAGAAAGACTGTAGAAGGAGAATGTGGTTATTTGATACGCTGGTATGGCCGGTAATAGGTTACGGAGTGGAGATATGGGGATGGAAGGAAAGGAAAGAGATTGAAAGTTTACATGAAAGGTATGTCAGGTGGACGCTAGGAGTAGACTGGAGGGCGCCTGGATATATGGTGAGAGAAGAAGCACAGAGAGATAAATTAAGTACTAGAGCGGGTAAGAGAGCATGGCAATTTGAGATGAAGTTAAGGGAGGGGAAGGGAGGGGAGTTAGCGAAAAAGTGCTTGAAGGAGGTAGAAGAAAGGAGCCGGAGGGCAGTAGAACTAACAAGATGGGAAGAAGAAAGAAGGGAGTTTTTTAGTGCTAGAGATATAGGACAGGGAAGTGGAGTAAGCTATGAAGAATTGGAGAGAAGGGACAGGGAAAGACAATTAATGGAAAGATGGGGAATGATTGAGGAATCAAAATATAATAAATGGTATAAGTTGATAAAAAAGGAAGGAGTACCAAAGTATTTAGAAAAGGGATGGGGAGAGAGACGATGGACCAGAATAGCAAGATTTAGATTGGGAAACGAGGTAAGGTAGGGGATGTATTGGGAAAAGGAAGAGAACAGAAAGTGCAGAATATGTGAATGGGAGGAGGAAACATGGGAGCATGTATGGGACGGATGTAGGAGAGGAATGGCAGATAAAAGAAGCTGACAAGAGAATGTGGTAAATATTCTAGGTGAGGATGGAATGGGTGAGGAGTGGATGAAGGAGTTGGAGGGGGCTAGAGGGGCGAATGAGAAAGAATGAAAGAATGGATATGGAAAAATGACAAAATGAGAATCAGATAGAAGAGAAGTGCAAGTGAAGGACAAAGGAAACGGAAGTCGCATAGATTAGAAGCGTAAAGGTCTGTAAGTAGTTACATGTAGATATTATGTAATAGTATAAGTAGATTAAGATGCGGATGCGCTCGCTCTCACTCGCTCGCTCTCTCGCTTTCGATCGCTCGCTCACTCTTCCGACAGTAAATTGGCGCTAGATTAATATAGAAGTAAGGAGATAGATATAAGAGTTGATGTAAATTTTTGTAAATATTTGTAAATAGTAAGGATAAGATAATATAAAGTTTGTAGATGGTCTTGTAAGAAACGGAGGTCATGTAAACCCTTAGGGTACACATTATGAATAAAGAAGAAGTAACCGTATCTAAACTAGAGGAACTAGGATTTGTAATTAATATTCAAAGAAGTCAAATGACTCCAGCTCAAACTTGTAAATACTTGGGATTTATTTACGACTCAAATTAAATGATAGTGCAGCTTCCGGATTCTAAAAGAAATCAAATAATAACAGAAGTTAATAGAATTCGTCTAAACCAAAACTTAAAAATAAGGGAGTTCGCTAGAATTGTAGGTATTTTAGTGTCTTGTTGCCCTGCGGTAAATTATGGTTGGGGTCACACAAAAGCCTGCGAAAGAGCAAAATTTTTAGCATTGTTGAAAAACAATGATAATTACAACGCAAGGTTAACGATAACGAAATCAGTACTAGAAGATTTACATTGGTGGAAATGGATAGGTATTTATTCTAATCATTCATTAAGAAAATTCGAATTTCAATTGGAGATCTTCTCAGATGCCTCTTTATCTGGGTGGGGAGCGTTTTGTAATAAAAAGAGAGTTCACGGATATTGGAAGAATGAGGAAAAGTCAAATCATATAAACCAATTAGAACTTTTAGCCGCCTTCTTAAGCTTGAAGTGCTTCGCGAAGAACCAAAAAAATTGTCAAGTGTTTCTTCACATCGACAAAACTACAGCCATCTCATACATAAATAGAATGGGAGGAGTGCAATTTGAAAATTTTAATAATATCACAAGGCTTATCTGGAATTGGTGTGAAGAAACGGAAATTTGGATTTTTGCGACTTACATTCCATCAGCTATGAATAAAATAGCGGATGAAGAATCACGTCGCTTAAAACCAAATACCGAAATCGAATTGTCCAATCTTGCCTTCAGAAAAATAGTTAGAGCATTTAGGCAGCCAGAAATAGATCTTTTTGGAAGCAGAGAGAATGCAAAATGCTCCAAGTATGTTTCTTGGAAGAAAGATCCTGACTCAATGGCTATCGATGCGTTCACAATCTCTTGGGCAGATCATTTCTTTTATGGATTTCCACCATTCTCAGTAATATTGAAAACCCTGCAAAAAATTAGGGACGATAAAGCTGAGGGCATCATAGTGGTACCAAACTGGCCATCGCAGCCATGGTATCCACTATTTAAGGCCGCCTTAATCTCAGACATGGTTCACATTAAAGCAAAAGACAATGTTTTGGTCCCCAACAGGAAGGAAGAAATTTTCTTGGAGAAAGTTACCCTGGTGGCCGGTATCTTATCCGGAAGGCTTTCGAATTAAGGGAAACACCATCGGCTTCGATGGAAATCTCAATTTCATCCTTAAGCGACTCATCCTTCAAGCAATATGACTCTTGTCTTAAAAAATGGTGGGTTTTTTGTAAGAAAAGAAACCTGAATCCGTTATTGAGCTCAGTTCCAGATATATTGGTTTTCTTATCGGAATTGTTTAACAACGGGGCAGCACGCAGTTCAATAAACTGCTATAGATCAGCGATTTCATTGCTTGTTGGATCTGAGATGGCAACAGATCACAGAATGTTAGGATTTTTTAAAGGCGTCTCTAAATTGCGTCCCTCGAAATCCAAATACGATTCAACATGGGACCCGCAAATTGTAATTACTCATTTCGTGTCGTTAACCTGAAATGAGGAACTGCCGTTAAAACAGTTAACGAAAAAACTTATAACCCTTCTGGCATTAATAACAGGACATAGGATGCAAACTTTTGCGAAAATTAAAACATGTAACGTAAGAACAACAAATGAAGGATTTGAGATTAAAATACCAGATTGCATCAAAACATCTGGACCGAACAAAAAGCAACCGTGCCTAAACTTGCCCTATTATCCACACGAGGAAAAAATTTGCACAGCCTCCGCACTAAGATGCTACTTAGACAGAACACAAAATTTCAGAAAAGAAAGCACATCTCTTTTTATATCTCTTAAAAAGCCCTACAAAGATGTCACGACACAAACCCTTAGCCGTTGGGTGAAATATTCTCTTAAAGACAGTGGAATAGACACAGAGGTCTTTACAGCACATTCAACGCGACATGCGTCGACTTCTGCGGCGAATAGAAACGGACTAGATTTATGTACTATTCGTAGAACAGCAGGTTGGACTGCGAACTCTAATACATTCTCAAAATTCTACAATTTAAGTTTGACTGCTACAGATGCTTATGCTCAAGCAGTTTTGAAAATCGTTTAATATGTTAATAAAGGTTTTGTCCAATATAAACCTTTGAACATTACTCAATAGTGCCCGAACTCGCGCTAAACATCTACATTTTGATCATGAGGAAGAGGCGCCAAATACAATTTAGAGATTAAACGAACTTACCTGTAAGTGAAGTTCTATCCTAATTGTATGAAGCGCCTCTTCTGAAGTGATCACTCCCACCCTATGTTATTCCCATCTCACATTATAATCGTAAGACCCAAAAATCGTTCCGGCGACACTTTAAAATAATGACTCTTTGCGCCAACGCGGAAAGTAGCGAGGTTCACACCATTTTTTCATTGAAAACTTTGAAAAACGTGGCGATATTGGCGAGAAGTAAGCGTACTACATTTTGATCACTTCGGAAGAGGCGCTTCATACAATTAGGATAGAACTTCACTTACAGGTAAGTTCGTTCAATCTCTAAATTATTTCGGAAATTTTGTTTGCTTGAAAATATCTTGAAAAATGATTCGAATTTTGCTTAAATTTTTGAAAAATCTTTGAAAAGTACAAAAATTGCCTAAAATCTTTCAGATTTTTATTCAAAATTCAGCCAATCAAAATAAAAAATCCTAAAAAATTGTCTCATGAGTCTTAAAAAAATCTTTTTATTTTACTGAATCCTTTCAAAATTCTTAAAAAGATTCTCAGCTTTTTTCAAAATATTCACAAATCTACCTTTTCTTTGAAATTGTTGGAAATCTCCTCAATAATTTAATTATTTTTGAATCTTTTTAAAACCATCAATGCTAAAAAAATTCTGGACATTTCTGGACAAATCCTGAACATTCTTCAGGAAAATCTATACGAAATAATGAAAAAAATGTATTTCTTCATATTAAATTTCGTTTGATAAAAATCGTTATTATCTAACAGTTTCAACTTTATTTATACAATAAAAAGGCTATAATAATGTGAAACTTGTAAATAGACGATGTCATCGCCACCAAGGAATTGCTGATAAGGTGATGCAATGTTTGCTTTAAAATGGAGAAAAAGAGTTATTTAGACACCTAATGTAGTTTACCTTACTTTATTCACGTCTAATTACGTTTTTAATTAATATTATTCAGAATACTTTTCAATTCGCTACATGAATAACTAAGAATAATTTTAGGTATACTTCTTAAATTGAATTATTTTTTAAAATATTTTGTATTAATTTTTTTTTAATTATGATTTTTTAATTATTTAATAAACATGACACATGGAATTGTTAAGGAAAAGAAAAATTGTTAAGAATTGTTAAGAAAAATGGTTGATAATTAAAATTGACTGACAATTACATTAACTAATTTTTCATTAAATTTAAGCGAGGAATTTATTTTGAGTGAAAAATTCAACTACTTAATTCACGGTTGAACTACTGTGTTGACAATTCATAATTTATCTTTTTTAGTTGAAAATTCAACCATTTCGTTGAAAACTGATGTATTAAGTTAAAAATTAAATAATTCTATTTTTTATCGAAAATGTATCTTGTTTCGTAGGAAATTCGGATATTTTGTTTAAAATTCATGCATTTCATAGAATTTTAATATTTTTAGCTAAAAAATGAACTGATTGTTTAAAAATTGAATTACTTCTCTTTTTTTTTTTAAGGTAATCTTCTTGATCGAAAATGAATTTTTTTTTTTGTAAATTCAATCATTTGGTTAAAAATTAATTTTTTCTTGAAGATATGTAGGATTTTAAGGAATTTCAAGAGATTTGTAGGATTTCAATAACAGACAACTAAAAGTACAATTTTCAATAATATAATTTATTAAAATTATCCTCCATCTTTGAATGCCTATATATTTTATATTATATTTGGTTCATAGGTTACGACTCTCGCCTCAAAAGGGCCGCAGTGCGCGAGTACTCAGTCGAGTATATTGCGAAATATTATGCATTCCAATTGGAAACGGTCCAGGCGGCCCTGACTTACAATAGTGATTAACCCTTTGGAGCGGTATCCAAATAAGGAATTTCCCACTCTTTAATTTCCCTAGTCCGTTTGGTTCCCCTTTTAAATGCAACCATAATTTCATCAACAAACATTCTTTGAAAAGAACCATTATCGTGCCAAAATCCAAAAACTTCACGAAGGCTTGCTTGCACCTCATAAAATTTTTCTCTCATGTCAGTATATAGGGTTTTTGTAATTTTGTGACCGTTAGGACCTGTGAATGTAACTTCTCTCAAATATGTTAAGCCAATATCGCCGGGAATAAACTCATTTGTCTCATATACCGGTCCCGTCAGGGTTCCAACGCGTGCAGGAGAAGTAGATCCGTCCGAAGTTCTTGATTCTGCAAGAGGAAGATACATAATGGATGCTCTCCGATCTGGGGTTAGCAGTCTAGACTCTCCAATCTTTTTTTGTATAGACTGCCAAACATAGATTGGAAAGTATAGACTACCAAGCCCAGATTGGAGAGTATAGACTACCAAACATATACTGGAGAGTATAGACTGCCAAACCCAGATTGGAGAGTATAGACTACCAAACATATACTGAAGAGTATAGACTGCCAAACTCAGATTGGAGAGCATAGACTGCCAAATCCAGATTGGAGAGTATAGACTACCAAACCCACATTGGCGAGTATAGACTGCCAAACCCATATTAGAGAGTATAGACTGCCAAACATAGATTGGAGAGTATAGTCTGCCAAACCCAGATTGGAGTGTTTAGCATGCAGGCACCGATTTGTTCTGCAACGTCCATCATGCAAATTTGAATAAGATATTCTTGAAAACAAAAAAATCCTCTTTCTTCTTTTCTTCAGAAGATGAGTTAAAAAAAGAAGAATAATTGAGGAACAATTAAAGGCCTGATGTTACGTCAAAATATAAGATCTGTTTACCTCTGCCATTCGAGTGGGAGGTACTTGCAGTAGTTCTAGTATTGGTCCTACTATTTCTACTACTTGTCGATGTCTGACTGCTTTCAGGAGAAGATGGCCGAGTTATGACCTGCGAACTTAATTCTGCAAGAGAATGAAAAATAGAAAAGGATGAATTTTTCCATTGAAATTGTAATATATAAATCAAAAATTAAAACATCCTTTTCAGGAGTTCTGAGCTGGAAATTTAATTCTAGGAGAGAAAATATGAATGGATACCTCTTTACAAATTTGAGAAATCTCATTCTGAATAAACATAAATTCATATTCCTCTTTAACGTCCAACTTGTCAACGAAATTTATAGAAAATAGTAAAACAAAAATTTAACGATAAAATTTGAATAACATATTCCTATATGTCGTAACTCAAATTTTAAGAAATAAGAAATTAGAATGAAGGGAAAAAATAAGGCAACCTTTAAATCCCCCCTTCCCCAATCTTTTTTCAAAAGAAGAATGAGAAAAGAATATATGAGTAAAAAAATGGAGAAGACATTCTTCTTTCTTTTAAATGAAGAAATCAAGAAAAAGAAGAATAGAAAGAAATAACAAGAAATAAAGAAGAAGGAATAAACCTCAAAAAAGGAAGACAGAGAATGGTAAATTTAAAAAATCAATTTTAAGAGATTTAACGACTAAATTTTGATCCTACATTCCTGAATGTATGAACTAAAAGTGGAAGAATGATACCGTGAAAAAAAAGAGATTAACATTAAACAGCAATTTTTATCATTATGAACAATTATTTTTCTGATTAAGAATTCATCATATTAGTTAAAAATTCATCTCTGGAATTTGAACATTTCCCTTTTCTGTTGACAATTTATCTTTTTCAGATTAAAGTTCATCTATTCAGTTAAAAGGTATTTTGGTAGAAAATAGAACTTATCTATAAAAATATCGATCTTACTTGGTTGAAAATTACACAAATAGGTTGAAAGTTGAACTGAGTAGCAAACTTTTGTATAATAATATTAATCCTGAAATGAATAGAAGTGAATTCGCAGAGAAAAATAATGTTCTATGCTCAAAAAATAAAAATAAATGAATTTGTTTATTTCTTATAATAGTAATCTGGGTCAGTAATCAGGTCAGCCTCGAAGAAGTGAGCTGCAATGTTCACGAAACATCGGCAAGATTCATAGTTACGCACACGATTGAAACCCGAAAAAGCTGTTAATTTTAAATTTACTATAATAATAACCTCGCCAATTTTCCACAATTTTCCAGATGTTTTTGGCTAATTTAATCATTCAACTTATTAAATAAGAATATATAATAATAATTAAAACAAAAAAATTGCAATTGAATAATTTATAATTGATTAATATGGTATTTACCAAAATAATTGAAAAAGACCACCAAGGTGACGACTAGCGTATAAGCGATCTTCATTTTTGCTCAAAACAGAAAAAAACGAATGACCTTTTTATTAAAAAATTTGGTTAACGAATGATGAATCTATTTTTTCATTCGAGTGTATATACTGAATCCGTTATCTCACAGACTATAGGCATAGATCTTCTCCTTGCTATTGCCCTCCCATGATATTTAATTTTGACAAGACATTTACGAGGAAAAAAACAAATCTACTATATTCACGAGACTTGATATGTGATAAGGTAAACCATTTTTTATCTTCAGGTGTGTGGTGGATCAAAATATCTACAAAATAAATACTACTCTAAACCAGTTATAAAGTAAATTATTTATTCAATACTTCACTCACCGACGCTTGAATAATCTCAACAACAAAAATATCGACCACTCGATTACCCGGTTCGAGCCCGACTACCTGAGGGTCTAACCTCTCCCATCCGACCCCAAATCGGGGGCTGCCTGATACCATGGTTCGCCCTTCCAAGTTCCCCCGTGTTATCGTTTCAAAGTAATCATCTCCTCACTTTCCTTTCCCCTTTCCTGCTCCTTACTCTCCAAAATATTCCTCACAATCAACCATCCTGAAACTGATCGTCCTCAAGCAGCTTTGTTCTCACTCTACGATAACGAATGCAACAGACAAAAATACCTTTTTTATTTTGAATGACGCTCGAGCTTTTCTAGGATTCCAAGAATGGAGAAGGAGTGATCAATTCCTCAAGAACATCCCTGAATACAATGCCTTATTACCATAGAGAGAAAAAGAAAAGTAATACAATTATACGATTAATACAAGAGAAAAGAAAAGGAAACAACCTAGTCACTAGCCTTGCCAAGTGACATTCTTTTGTAACAATCTCGTTAATGGCGCTACCCATTTTGCAAAATTAGCAAAAAATTTATGAAAATAACCAGCGAGCCCTAAACATTGTCGCAACTGCTCAAGATTTCTCGGATCTGGCGTTCTAATTAATGCTGCTATTTTACTCGCCCCCGGCTGTACCCCCTTTTCCGAGATCTCCCACCCGAGATATTCTATTTTAGTTTTGGAAAAGTGGCATTTTTTTAGATTCAAGGTAAACTTGTACCTTTCGAAATCTCTAAAATTTGTTGCAACTCCTGAAAACCTTCTTCGGTACTCTCAACTGCTAATAAAACATCGTCAATATATACCAAGGCGCTAGTATCCTTAAAAACCTCTCGCATTACTTTCTGAAATACGGCCGGCAAATTTGCTGAGCCGATCGCCATTCTAATAAATTCATACTGTCCATCGGGAGTAACAAAGGCAGTTTTGTGTATGGACTCCGGGTGCATGGGAATTTGGTAGAATCTCGATTTGAGATCTAGAGAAATGAAATATGACTTTCCTCCTAATTTATGCATAAGATCCTCGATCAATGGAGGTGGAAATCTAATTCGCCTCGTGATTCTATTCAAATCGCGATGATCGACAACTAATCGCCTATCCTCGTCTTTCTTATAAACAAGAAATGCGGCGCTGGCGTAATCAGATATACTTTCTTTGATGACGCCACTCGCTATGAGCTTAGCAATGATTTCCTGTAATATTTCTCGTTCCCCTTTCGACATACCATATGGTCTGTTTTGTATCGGATCAGTACTAATCAATTCGATTTTCGTTTTCCCCACGTCCGATTTACTTAACTCCTCTATTTTTATGGCTATATTTTTACGATAACGGTTTAATAATTTTATCAATCGACTTCGAAATTCCGGACTTAATTCTTCACAATGCACGTCCTTTTCCATTTTTATATTAATCTTAGAATAGCCCAATGTCTCTATTTCTGTAAATTAAATCCTGTCAATATTTTATTCGATCGTTGAAGAATTAAATTTAATTCTCGGGCTACACTTTCTTTCACAATCGAACACTCACGTCCCAAATCGATGGTGCATACTCTTTGCTGCTCGTTAGTCTGACATGTTTTAAGCGGCTTGTTTATTTTTACTGACTCTACCCCTAAAACCGATAAGGAATGCACGGCCATCCCGACTAGTCCAGCGGACTTATCCTTCTCCAATTTCTTTAACCTCTTATACCACTTTTCTTGCACATGTCCAGTCTTACCATAGAATGTGCATTGAGCCCTAATTGTTTCCCCTTCTCGACCCTTGGACATCTCTTGCAATTTCGTGATACCCTCTTTCACCGTCACTCCCGAAGCGTGTTCTTTGTTACTCGGACAAAATCGTTTTATGTGCCCCCTTTGTCCGCATTCAAAACATTCTTCGCTTTCGTGATGAGTTTTTCCTTTTTCTGCCTGTTAAGATTGATATGCATGCTTAACACCCCTTATATTCTTTCTGTCTTTAGTATCTTTATTCTGACCTAAATTTGAAAAAATGCTTAACCAATTATTTAGTTCCGATACTGTTTTACATCGAGCTGTTAAAACAATCGTTCTTATAGATTCATAGTGAATTCCGTGTACAATTAAATCCACCATTTTCTCTTCAGACAAATCTAGCTTTGGTGTATTTATATTAACTAATTTTTGAAAACAATATGTTTGCAAATTTTGGTCGGGAGTACTTTTAAATAGAACCGCGTCTTCCATCAATTTCCCAAAACTTTCTTCTCCCGGAAATTGTTTCATTAGTGCCAAGGAAAAGACCTTCCATGTTAACAGGGAATTTTGTAAATCATCGTGCTTTGCATTTCCCTTCAGTTTAAGTACTCCTAAATACAATTTAGTTTTGTCATCCCAATCATATATCTCTGCACATGACTCTACCTTACGCACCCATTCTCTTGCCGAAATTTGCTTTTCTTCTGGATCAAATTCCGCTAATATTTTCTCGTCAAAAAAATGAGAACGCTTCGAACCTGTTTTCAAAAAGCCTGACAAAACATCCGCCAATCTGGCCAAATCAGAATCACGGCTTGCCGGCATTCTTGGATATGAACTTGGCGTATGCATTTCCCGTCTATCGTAACGTCTACTGACCTCGTGTCCTCTTCCCCTCTGTCTTGACCGCTCCCGGTCCTTTGCACCAAATCACTTCCTTATACACAGCCTTTATACCGTGCGCAAGATTATTTTTTTTTGTATCTTACTTATGATCAGTGGTGGACCAAAATATCTACGAAATAAATACTGCTCTGATCCAGTTATAAAGTAAATAACTTATTTAATATTTCACACACCGACGCTTGAATAATCTCAACAAAAAAAATTTACCCGCCTCGCGGGCACATTCTCATCGCGCGCTTTGCGCGCGGCTCGCTTCGCTCGCAAGTTTGAGCGCGCCTAGGGCGCGCGACTGTTGGATCTCGCGCTTCGCGCTCGATCATATATTTATCTCGCGCTTCGCGCTCGATTATGAACTCACCTCGCGCTACGCGCTCGGGCAGGGAGCCGTAAAAAAAAAAAAAAGAAAGAAACCCTGACTCTCCAGCTATAAAGCCTATTGTGCCACTCCCTTAACTTATCGCTCCCATTATTTGAATCCAGACCTCTTGTTGAAGCCCACGATATCAGCCACTGTTCGCGTAATAATTTCCTCAGGTTCCAAGAAGTAAACCCAAAGGATTTGTTGCCTAAGCTAAGGTAATGCTGTGTTCTGTCATAAGATATGCAGGGATGTTTCAGCATCTCTGCTGCATTTCCATCACTCTGTCGTCTGATTAAACCCTACTTTGTGCATATGATAGTTCAAATAGTTGTACCCGGTAAGCATCTGAACCACTATCCTTTGGTCTGCCTTGAGTGATGCAAGGACTTTCCTAGCTCTGTTTAACCTTAATGTATAGCCAAAGATGGCTTACGCCTGTCGGCAACCCTGGGTTTGTTCCTAGTATTCCTGGTGCTTCGTCCGGATCCAGATTTTTACTGTAATTCCGATACAGCAAGTCGCGAGTCCTAGTAACGGTTCCTGATGTTATATCTGGTTTTTAAATTGCAGTCAATTTCTCTTGGCTGTCCGAGCAGATTGTAATCTTCCTAGTAGCAGCGTTTTCTTCTATTAATGTCTCAACACATCAAAGAACGGCCAGGACCTACACCTAAAAGACGATGCTGTCAGAGATTCCTGTTCCTGACCCCCCCCCCCTGCGCTTTAGAGAAATTCGTAAACCAGATATCAACAACGTTGGCGGCAAATTCCAGTCGGATTTCTTCCTCTCTTGGCCCCAGCCTTCATCCTCTTGGTCGGTTTTAGTTTGCTGAAAACTTGGGAAGTGGACTTTCATCAGGAAATCTATTCTAAATTGGAGCCTTTGTGTGTGCTTTAGTTTGAGGCAGCTGAGAAAAATTTTGTTAACTTTACCAGGGTTTCCTTCTGTTTTTTTTTTTATTTTCACAATGGAGATCGCGATATTAGCCAGAGTCTTGGGAAGGTGCCTAGTGTGATTGTTTTTTAATTGAAATTTTTTTCTGTTTAAGTTGAAGGCAGCTGAGACGGGTTTCGTTAAATTCTTCAAGGGTAGTTTTTGGGGGCTGTTTATTTTTACTATGGAAATGGGAATATCAACCAGAGTCTTGGGTCTGTGCCAGGGGTGACTTTTCTAATTAAAATAGTTTTCTGCTGTTTTATTTAAATGCGCCCGGTGTAATTTTAGAGTTTTTTATTGCCATTGTAGAAATGGTGATATCAAGTAGAGTCTTGTGAAATTTTATGGTTGTCGTTAATGGACAGGAGAAGTTCTTTCGTGACAGAGAAATTCCGGGGGCAGACCTACATGACTGCTTGCGACCTAACTATTACCCAAATCAACTTGCATCAGAGCAAAGGTACCTCTGCGGTTCTGAAGAGGGGCATGGCTGCCAGACACACAGGTGACTCACTAATCCAGGAAGCTTGGTTAATTCGACATACCATGAGGGGATTAGGCAGGGCTGTTTTTTGTTACAGGGACCTTGAGCCGGCCAAACCAAGGACCAGAATACTAGCGAAGAATGTCAACGTTGACCGCTGCTAGAACTGTGTTCGAAGGATGTGATGGTGTTAGCCACAGATCTTAAAGGAATTGGAAAGCTAGTCATGGGATCGGCCGACTTTCCGTATGACAGCAATACCAACTCACCAGAGGAAGTACGTATAATGGTGGAATACTACAGGGTAAGGGCTCTCTCTTCAGTTAGTGTGCAATGCTAACTCCCACCAACTTTTGTGGAAGAACACAGACACCAACTGCAGAGGAAACGATCTATTTAAATATTGAATTACTACTGATTCAGATATTCCTCACACAGGGAATACCCCGACGTTCCATTACTCGGTCAGGGAAGACTGGACAAGCTGCTCTATCGAAATCTGGATGCTATTCTCGGCACTCTAAAATTGCCCGACGGAGTATAGTCAGTGTCAGACGAGGAGACCTCGACTCACCTGATCAAGACTCATTCTCCGTGCTTCGTAAGGTCTAAGGAAAAGAAGGCAACCCATCTAAGGCATCTATGGCTGGTCTGACACTAGAATGTGTCCTGACTGCATGAAGAGCTACTGGAGTAGCTTTTATTCCGAATGCAGGCAGGATCAGTTATACCCCAACGAAGGATTTCCGTCCCTTCAGTCTCAAATATTTCCGACCATAAACGGTGGAAAGGCTTCTAGATAGATATATCCGTGGCAAGCTCTTATTAAGTAGGCCACTTCACAAATAACAACACGCCTATAGTGCCGGTCATTGGACTGGCATGACCCTAAGCGGAGCAATACACCTAATCAAAAGAACAACTTAAGCAGAAAGGCTTTGCGAATGAAATCTTTGTGGATGTCGAAGGAAACTTCAACTACACCTCTAGAGAGGAGACCAGGGCGGCCATGATTGCACATGGTGTGCCAAGTGCGGTCGTGGAATGGACCTGCCACATGTTGGACAACAGGAACCTAAACTTGACTAATAGCGAATTCGGTTACCCTGCACTGGTGCACGCCAGAGCACTCCGACCTGCTCCTTCTTACTTCTTCTCACGTTCTTCCTTCTCCCTTCGACCCACTTCGGAGCAGGTCGGAGTGCTCTGGAGTGGACCAGTGCAGGATAACCGAATTCGCTATAAGGCTGATACCACTTTATTTGGAACTGTTGAATCGGGATGTCCGCAGAGATGCTTTTAATCAGCAACACATTATTGATTTATTTCACAATATTCTTGTTGTTTCTTCTAAATAATTCATCAAACTGAGAAAAGTAATTTAAAATGAAATATATAAATTTTCAGAAATTTTAGAGCAACATTTTTTCGATGCCTTAATACTATTTTCTAAATTCCAATCCGTAAACGAAAAAAAAAAAAAATAAATAAACTTATAGTTGCTAACTGACTATTTAATTTAGAAAGGACAAGTGTTTCTACATTCTTATCTTAATTATAAGATATTGGATCTGGTTTAATCCAGCGAAAATTCTTTTTGAAAAATAAGAAATTTCATTCTTCTGAAGAATACGAGATATGAAAAAATTGGTATGAAAAAAACTGTGCATCTTAAACAGGTCTGAAAGTTTGATTAAAAAAATGTTTTCAATAAAACATGTATGAAGCTAGAAAAGTTTAATAAGAATTCATATTGTGTAACAGCTTTATTTTTATTGAAATAGTAAGAAGGCTATATTAATGTGAACCTTGCAAATAGGTTACGTCATCGCCACCAAGGAATTGATGATAAGGTGATACAATGTTTGCTTCAAAATGAAAAAAAAAGTCAGTAACTTATTTTATTTGTTGATAGATTCTTAACAATCAATTCGTTACATTATTACTCAATATTATTCAGGGAAATTTTTTATTCGCAAAATGAATAAGTTTCTTTCTAGATTAAATTATTTCCATGTAAACGTAATATATGAAATTTCAAAGAATCATTTCGAATTAAAAGTTGAAAATTCAACTATTTGATTCAAAAAATAACTATTTGGTAGAAAATTGATGTGTTTCGTTCAAATTTCGTCTTTTTTGGTGGAACATTATTTTTTTCAAAGTAAAAATCATCCTTTATGGAACAAAAGTAATATTTCAGTGTTGAAAATGAAACTAAAATTAACTAGCTACTAAATAATTGTTTTAAAATTCAGGATTCAAATATTTGGTTGAAGATTCATACGTTTTGTTGAAATGTTGTCTGTTTTAGTTGAAGATTCAACTCTTTGACTGAAAATTCACTGTTGAAAATTTGTATTTCATTGTAGAAAAATAATCTTCTTGGTGAAAAGTAATTCTACTTATAGTTGAAAATTCATTTTTTTAGATGAAAAGTTATTTTTTTTTGCAGAATAGAAATCTTTTTGATGAAAAATTAATTTTTTTCGTAGAATATTAATTTCTTTGATTGGGAATTAAACTTAAACTTGAACTTAAAATACATGAGGTTGAAACCTCATGTATTTCGTTAAAAATCTCACTAATTTGGCAGAAAGTTCAACTTCTTGGTTAAAAAGTAACTTTTTTGTTGAAAATTCATATTTTCGGTTTCAAAATGCAACGGTTTTGTTGAAAATTCGTCATTGTAACTTGAAAAGTCAACAATTTATTGGCATTATTTTTTCTTTCTTGGTTCAAAATTTTGCTTTCCCGTTACTAAATTTATATATTCTGGTAAAAAAATCTCATTTTATTTTCTCCAAACTTCATCAATTTTGGTAGAAAATTAATCTAATTTGGTTTAGGATTCAGCTATTTTGTTAAAAGTCGTCTTTTTTGGTTAATTCAACGATTTTTAATTTCAAATTGAAATATTTTTTGGTTGCAATAATATCAACTGTTATATTTTTTGTTCCGAATTGATCCATTTTGGTTGGAAATTCATGTATTTTGTTGAAAATCCCACTAAATTGTAGGAAATTTGTCTTTTTGACTTAAGAATTCAATAATTCACTTGAATTCTTTTCTTTCTTGGTTCAAAATTCACCGTATTCGTTTCAAAATGTATATCTTTTGGTAAAAAAAAATATATTATTTGGGTAGAAAGTTCTACTAGTTGGTAGAAAAATATCGAACATTTTTGTTAAAAATTCATTTTTTTGTATAAAAATTCATTTCTTTTGGTCAATAAATGTCTGTAGAGGATTCAGATTTTTTTTTAATTTGTCTTTTCTGTTTGAAAATCTAACCACTTGGTTGAAAATTGAACTACTTTGTTAAAAATTCAGTCCAAATGTTTGTTTTAAAAGCAACTTGTTTATTGGAAATTCATCCTATTGGCTCGAAAATTCAACTCTTTTGTTCAAAAGTGTTCTTTTTGGTTTGAAAATTCATTTCTTCCGGCAAAAAAATCATATGTTTAGGTTAAAAATACAATTTTTTGGTTAAAAAAAGTGACTGAAAAATGTGTTTTGGTTGAAAATTCAACTTTTCTGTTAAAAATTCAACCTTTAGGCTTAAAATTTAACTAGTTTGTTGAAAAAGTCATCTATTTTCTTGAAAATGCAAAAAAAAAAAAAATAAAATAAAAAATTAAGGCCTGAAACTTGAAATGGTTTCTCATCTGCCCAAAACGGGCTTTTAGATTACTAAATACCTATTTAATTGTTTCATTCGGATATAACAGCGCTATGTTTCACAATGAAACCAACTGGAAAAGTTTTCTCACAGCGAGATATCGAAAATTTGAGTTTCTCAAATTTGTCGAAAAATTTGTATGGGGTTAAACTACCCCAGAATTTTTTTTCATTACACAAAAAATCGCCAAATAATAAAATGTAATTCAAGGTGGTAACTCCATAGAGAATGGTTTTTCCTTTAAATGAAGAAAACACGTAAACTTTATTTAATTGTCGCTTTTGTACTTTTTTTTGTACTTTTGTACTTTTCAGGCTTAATGCAATATTCATGAGTTTGAGCAAGAAGTAAGTAGCAGTGAATTAAATATTTCAAAAATACAGTAATAACCTTAGTGCTTAAAGAAGTATATTTTACTTGTTAAGCTTTTTTGATCTCTGAATGAAAATTGGTAAAATTTAACTAATCACTGGTGCAAATTGTTATACGCGGCTCGTATAGAGCGATACTCTTTTATTGGTAGATTCAAAACACTCTCGCAGACAACGTTTATTCATTTAGTAGGCAACCATCTTAGAATTACAATAACTAGCAATTAGACCTGCGAGGAAGAGAGAGAGAAAGAGAAGGAGGTACTGTGTGAAGTGACATCAGCTGTGACGTCAGCAAGGCGGCAGGGCGAGGGTCGAGGCGAGAGTCGCGAGAACAGCGTGAGCGTAGCTCGACGCGCGCATCTCCCACCAACGATTTTTTACCCTCTCCGCTCGACTCTCAGGCAACGCCCACACAGCCTCCCCGTTAAAAGGGTGCGCATGGGCCCAGAACGTCAGAAGTGTTTGGTAGCTGGTAGCCAGAGCCCTCTCACTTAAACCCTACAGCTGGAATCCAGCCCTAGGTACATACAGCTGGTAGCCAGCCATAGGCCTTCACTAGCAAGCCATTGCCGTGACCAACCAATCATGCAGAACTCTCTCTCTCGGACGCCAAAATCCTCCAGCTGGTAGCCAGCCAGAGGCAAATTGAGGACGCATCGCCATCACCCTCTTGTAAGGAGGCAACTAACACTCTACGCTTAAGAATTCCGACTTTGTAAAATCATGGTAAAATAAAGATCAGGAATAAAAATCAAACAAAACATAATTTTTTCTAGTGACTTCAATTATTCCCCCCCCCCCCCCCTTTGTTCCTCGGCTAATGGGTTAGCTGGCATACCAGTCTGCCCATTTCCGCTGAGACAGATGGCATACCAGACATTTCAGTCGACACACAGACTAACTTCATCCCTTTCCCACTTACTAACGAATTGAATCTTCGGTAATTAAATTTTTTTCAGGAGAGAATCGAAATCAAAAACACCCGCTTAACTCGCTTTCTCTTTCTATCTTAGGAGATAGATACATCACTCCGCCCTTTCCACCTCCCTCGACATTTATCCTCTCACTCCCTGCTCTGGTACTCTCCAGATCACTCTTCCAACCTGCTATCTCTCTATCTTATGAGATAGAACCTCACACCCTCCTTTCACCTCCCTCGAAATCTATCCACGATACATCCCTCCTCTACAAAAATGGCAACATTTCCTCTCACTTCCTCCTATGGTTCCTCTACCTCTCCTGTCTCTTATTATCCCATGAGATAACTCATTCTCACCTCCTCTCCATAGATGAAAATCTATTATCCCTGACGAATATCCTTCTTACTACTTCCAACAAATCCCACATAAAAGTAAGGAGCATATCAAAATTTTCAAATTCGATTAGCAAAAGTGAGCTCCTATTGTAATTAAAAAAAAACCTTTTCTCAGAAAAAAACAAAATTTTCTTTGGACTTTTTTTATTTCTTTCGTCTTTTTTATTTTTATTATTATCGAATCTTTCATTATCAATGTTTTTGTATTGTTATTTGATAATAATAAAAATGGAAAAGACAAAAGAAATAAAAAAAGAGAAGGAAGGGAATTTGGTTGGTTGCCTTCTCATTTTTCTCTCCTCTTTTTTATTTTTGTCCAAAGAATTTTTTTTTTTCAGAAAAAGCACTTTATGGTGGTTGTCCAAATTCGTTCGTTGGATTCTTGTTTTTATTTTCAGGGCTTCTATACATTAACTTGAGTATTGGACGTTAAATAGGATTTTGAATTTGATTTTAATCTAATTTAAAATTCTTGAATTTTTTTTCTTCAGATATTTCCTAATGCAATAGTGGAAAACTCATTGGTTGGTACAAAGAACATTATTTATAACTGTTTATAATGATTTAAGAAAATTTTTAAACATGGAGAACGTGAAAAATAGAGAAGTTTAATAAAACGACGGGATGGTGTAACATTTTCAACTCTATTGAACCAAAATGAAGGCTATGTTGAGAAATCGTTCACGTGACCTAGTCTGTTCCCATTTCAAAATATTGCCTTCTGATTGTTTCAACAAAGTTAAGAAAAATAAGAATTTATCACAGTCCTAAAAATATAATAGATTAATATGGGATCAATATGGATCAATATATTGATTAATTATGCATATTCAGGATCTTCGTGTGCTACTTTTGAAAACAGTTCTCTTTTCGATTTTCAAAATTTTTTTCAATTGCATTTTTTTTGTATTTTCCATACAAAATTGCAATTAAGCCACCAAAGATTAGTAGAAAATTAATAATTCGAGTAGTTGAGATATTTGCTAATTCAGTAGTGGAAAGCAACTAATTGCTTGACCTAAGTAAATTTATTTATTATAAAATTTTTTCTCCGAATTTTCGTGAATATCGACCGGAAATTTGTTTAAATCCACAAAAAATATATATATTTTTTTTTTTGAAAAAAGTGATATTTAGAGTCGAGCAAGCCCCATGAAACTTAACACGTATTTCCCAAAAGAAAAAAGATGTTTTTGTAAATTTTATTGAGAACCGACAATATTAGACAATATTAGAAAAATGTCAGAAAAAGCCGGAAATATTTAGCATTGCTATAGAAGAAGATAGTTAGAAACAATGTTAAATTGTTAAAAAAATTATGTTTGTTTCGCTGCATTTATTTTTTCCTTGCTTGTAAAAAGTGGACAAAAAGTCGAATATCTCAGGAAAAACCGCAACTTTCTAGAAATTTTCTGAAAGAAGATAGTTATAAACAATAATAAATTTTTAACAATTACTTTTGTTAACTGGCATTAATTTTTCAACTCACTAAGTGAAAAGTGGACAAAAAGTTTAAAATTTTAGAAAAAACAGCGACTTTCTATTTCTATTCTAACAGAACAGTGCTGAAAACAATAATAAATTGTTTAAACAAGTTATTTAAACATCTAATCATCTAATCATCAAAAAATGGAATAGTTACATTGTTAGATTAAGAAATTAATTTTCAAAAAAAGAAAAGATTCCAATGGTCGAATTCAGCTAAAAAATGAATTTTTTAAACAAAATAGTTGAATCCTTAACAAAAATGATAATTTAACGAAAAAGCTTAATTTTTCACCTGACACTATAGATTTTCAACAGAAAAATTAATTTTTCACAAAGTAGTTAATTTATTAAATATACTGTGTAATTTTTAACAAAAAAGAAAATTAATTTTCTACGAAAATTGTTGAATTTACACGAAAAAGATGAATTTTTAAACAAATTGTTGCATTTTTTACCAAAAAAGATGGTATATACGAAGATATGAATTTTCGAACAAAATAGACGTATTTTTTACAAAACGATTGAATTTTTAACCCGAAATTTTTTTTTTTAACAAAAAGGTTCATTTTCGAGGATATACTTTAATTTTCTACCAAATTGTTAAATTTTCAAGCCAAAAAGACTTATTTTCTGCAAACCAGTTCAATTTTAAAAACGAAAGAAAAAAAATAAAGAAAGCAGTTATACTTGATATTTCAACGAAAAAATATTTAAATTTGGAATAAAAAGCAGTTGAATTCAACCAAAGAAGACGAATTTTCGACAAAATAGTAGAATCCTCAACAAAATCCATGAGTTTTTAACCAAATAGTTGAATTTTTAAAACGAAAATATTAATTTTCAACAAGAAGTGTGATTAATGATGTTTTAACCAAAAAGTATTTTAATTTAATTAAAAAATAGTTAAATGCAAGAAAAAATACAAGTATTTAATAAAATATTCGAAAAGAATCAAATTGTCAACAAATTAGTTAGATTTTCCACCAAAGAGACGAATCTTCAACCACGAAGATAAATTTTTGACAAAGCAGTACACCTTTTAACCAAATCGTTGAATTTGTGACCCAAGATGATGATATTTGTATTCATGATCAACTTGATTCAAATTTCGACATCAATTATTATGCATCATAAAATTTCAACTACTTGACACATTATGAAATTATTAAATCATTTGACCTGAATGATGACCAATAAAAACCGTTTGAAATTACATTGTCAATCAGATATAAAGGAAAAAAATATTCACTCAGTACCGTTCATTTAAAATGAGTACTGAGGTTGTGGATGTTTGTTTGGAAATGTCAGTATCTCGATCAAAGATCGATTATCTATTTGCAGAACTTGAATTTGGCAGAAAGAAATGTTTGTCTAAAATCGACAACTGCAGGGCGTTCAGAACTAAAATTTAGCTACCCTGATAATTTTCCGAAGGTCTTGTCATTCTAATAAATAAACCTGATAGTCCAGGTATTTGAAATACATCTTCCCCGGAAAAGTTGGGTACAAGATAGAAATTGAAGATTCTTCAACCGTTTATCGAATGTCCATTCTGAAAAGTAAACCTGGTAGTCTAGGTGGTCAAAATACATCTTTTCTGAGAAAGGTGGATTCAGAACTGAAATTTGAGTTACCCTGACCATTTTTTCAACGTCTCGTCCTTCTGCGAGCTGAACCTGATAGTCCAGGTATTCAGAATACATCTTCTTCAAAGAAGGTGCCTTCAGGATTAAAATTTCATTCACCCTGACCGTTTTTCTACAGGTGTTCAAATAAATCTTCACCTAGAAAGTTGTATTCAGAACTGAAGTAGGACTCACTTTTGCCATTTTTCCAACGTCTCGTACTTCCAAAAAGTAAACCTGGTGGTCCAGGTATTCATAAAACATCTTCTTCGAGGAAGATGCGTTCAGAATTGAAGTAGAAGGCACACTGGCCATTTTTCCAAAGTCTTTTCCTTCTACGAAGTAAACCTGGGAGTCCAAGTATTCAGAAGACATCTTTTTCGAGGAACGTGCGTTCATAACTGTAATTTTGTTCATCTTTACCATTTTTCCAAGGTCTCGTCATTCTAAAAAATAAACCTGGCAGTCCAGACATTCAGAATACATCTCCTTCGAGGAAGCTGCCTTCAGAATTAAAATTTCATTCACCCTAACCATTTGTACATGATCTCGTAGCTCCACAAAGTAAACCCGGCAGTTCAGGTATTCAAAACACATCTTCCCCAAGGAAGTTGTGTCCAGATCTGAAGTAGAATGCACCTTAGAAGGGGAAGGGTGAAGAAAGATGTATTTTCAACACATATTAAACCAGGTGTACTTTTCAGAATGGCTAGATCTTCGACAAACGGTTGGAGAATCTTATATTTCTATCATGAACACAACTTCCTCAAAAAAGGTGTATTTTGAACACCTGTACTACCGGGGTTACTTCTTAGAATAACAAGATTTTCCAAATCTTATCAGGGTGTCCTAAATTTCAGATTTAAATACAACTGCCTCGAGGAAGATGTATTTTGAAAACCTGGTCTACCACGTTTACGTCTTCAAAGGACGACCCTTTAAAAACCGATCAGCTTATTTGCAATTTCAGTTACGAACACAAATTCCCCGAAGAAGATGTTTTTTGAGCACCTGGACTACCGGGTTTACTTTAAAAATAGACGAGACCTTCGAAAACCCATGACAGTGTCTTAAATTCCAGTTATGAACAAAACTTTATCGAGGAAGATGTATTCATATCTGAAATTTAGGACACCCTGATTAGATTTCGAAACCTTACTTTCAGAAACCCACTTTTGTCATTCTCTCCTGCATACTGATGCCAGTACGCCCTGAAGTTTTGTTCCCTAATTTTTATTGATCCTCTAAAGCGAATCATATTAAGCTGAAATCCTAGATCGAAATAGATGCGCCTTTTTAGTGTTAAACAAAAGGTATCTCGATGACCTCTCAGTGCATACAGAAGTATTAGAGGCTACAGTGCCGTCCTCCCATGCTGATGCCACGTGCCTTGGGACCATGCTAGCCCTCAATAGTTGGGTCAGTGAGGGGACGTCTTCAGCAAGCTTACCATCATCGAACTTTATGAGACCGACGCGAGCTTCCCGATTTTTTGCCAGAATCTTTTGGCGCCTCCCTGCGTCCTGTATGTTCGTTGATTTCTCACAGAAGCCCCTCCAATCTTCCTGTTTGTAAATTCTTATGTTTTTATTGTATTCTCACTAAGCCGTCTTATAGATGACTACCATTCTGCTACTTTCCTAGACTTAATTGTACTTTTAGGGCAATATTTTTCATATGATGTAATCAGTAACCTTCGCAGAAGCTCCGTGGCGTACTCTCACTCATGTATAATACCGTAGCTTGTGGGGAAGTCCATAATCCTGCCATTGAGTTTCTCTTTATATGAGTCCCAGAGTGTATTCCTGGGGGTTTTGATCTTCAAAACCGCCGGTGTTCCTAGGGCTAACTGAAACAATATATATTTTAGGCAGAAGAAAGACTCCTTATAGAAAACTCTCCACCCCAGTATCATGCTCCTCGAAAATTCAGTTTGTGCTCCCCCACACTGTGTGGTGGGAGTTTGCGTCACAGCCCAACAGCAAAGGAATCATGTTCTCCTAGCAGTGGTGAATTAGAGCCTCCACCTCTCTAGGAGGTGGGGCCCTTATGCATCACAAGGGAAGTAAGCCGAGGCGATACACACTTCTATTCTTCCTCTGATTCCGCTCCTGATTCTCACGTTAATAACGGTGAGGACACTGGAGCAGAGTTCAGGAATAAAAATCGCACCTTGACGGTTATGCATGCTTTTTTTTTTTGTTTTTCGCGAGGCCCCTTATAAATAGCGCTACACCCTCCTGAACCACTAATCCTTTCCCTGTGTAACCAGGGTTCTTGGATTAGAACGAGCCCTGTCTGCACCACTACCATACGCCTGGTCAAAACCGCCGACTCGTCTTTGCTGTAGTGCAAATGAATCTGCATCATAGAGATTCGGCAATCCAGAGCCGCGATGTCCCTGGTTGCAATTTCGGGGAAACTTACAGCTAGAATCCAGCTCATCCCGTTCAGTCGGGCGGGTGTCAGGAATCAGTAGGGTGGCTCTGCGGTTTACCTTTGAAGACTCTCTGTCTCCTTAATCTCCAGGTTCAGACCATCATTGAGCCTAAGCGCTGGAGTTCTCTCCACTAGCCAGTTCTGTGACCAGATGTCTGTGGCCTCCACTACTATGGCCCCCGACATGATAAAGACGTCATTGAATCTGGGGCCGTGCCCCTTGTGGGATAGAGCGTCCCTCTCTTCAGAGATTTCCTCCCTCAGCCTGTCCAGGATATCAACTAGAGTCTTATGAAAGTTTCTGGTGTCATTTTTTTACAGTGTAAATTTTTTTGTCTATTTCAGTTGAAGGCTGCTGAGATGGGTTTCGTTAGAAGTGCTAGGGGTTGTTTTTTGAGGTTCTTAATCATTAATATAAAGGTGGCCATATCAACCATAGTCTTAGGAAGGTGCATGGCGTGTATATTTCTAGTTCAACATTTTTTTTGCTATTTAAATTGAAAGTAGCTGAGATGGGTTTCTTTAAATTCGTAAGGGGTAGTTTTCAGGGACTGTTTCTAATTAATAGGGTAATAGGAATGTCAACCAGAGTCGGGGTTGTTGAATGTTACTGCGGGTATTAAGATATCTAAAAAGAGTTTTTGCAAGACACTTGGGGTGATTATTTTCAATTGATTGTTCTCAGGAAGAGGACCCAGCGGGAGGTTCCAAAGAACTCCTAGTTGTGCATATTCTTGAGCCTCAGACGAGGGCTCTTGAGATCCTAAACAACTGGTCCTTCTATCAAAAACAGACAAAAATAGACCAAGAATATTCCAAAATTATGTCAATTCGAAACTGTTATAATTCCCTTGTGGAGGTGCTAGTGGGATGACCCTGCTTAACGGTTTTTCCATTTTAGTACAAAACAGGATAGTTTTTACATAAAATTATTTTATAGTTGAGGTGTTTTGCTAAGAATTTTTGCTATTATTATTTAATGCTAAGAATGTGTTAAAAAATAGAGTATAAAGGATCGTCAATTTTTTTTCAAAACATGGAAACAATTGATGAACTGTGCTTGTGAATTGTGAATTGTGCTTTATACTATCCTGAAAGATGTGGGCTTTTCCCCTTCCCGTGTATTAATCTTAGATGTCTTATTTGTACCTCTTGGTGACATACACATTTTTATTCGGCGTCAAATTATTTATTCATTTCACAATATTCCTGGTGATTCTTCTAAATGATTCATCAAACGAAGAAAAGTAATCTAAAAATTAACAGTTTCTGATGAAATTAAATTTTATACTCAATTTGACAAATATTTGTCCAACAAGACGTTTGCGTAATTAAAACTCGTTAACTGTGACACATTAGATAAGGCGTTTCTATGAGCAATAATAATTAAGTATCATCTAGATTTTAAAAACTAAAAAAATATTTTTCTAAAATCATTTTTAGAAGTATCTTATTTATCTTTTAAATATTTACTGAAATGAAGAAAAGTAATAATCTCAATTTTCAAAATTAGAGTCCAATTTTGTTTATGCTTCAACACACTATTCAAAACTTTTATCATTAAATGAAAATAGATCAAAAAATAAATCACTCATAGTTGTTGAGTAACTATTTATTTTTGGAAAGGACAAGCGTTTTCATATTTTTATATCAATAATAAAATATTGGTTATGGTTTTGTCCATGGATTTTTTTTGTTCAAAATAAGAAATTCCATTCTTTGGAAAAAACTATACGGGATACGAAAACAATTTTAGGAAGAAAAACTGTGCATTTAAAAAGATCTACAAATTTTTTTTAGAAAATTTGTTAATAAGACGCTTAGGCAACTAAAAAAGTTTAATAGAAATTTATAATACACATAATGGTATAAATCGGTTAAAAATTAATTTTTTTGTTGAAGATTCATCAATTAAGTTGATTTTTCATCAATTTAGCTGAAAATACGTTTTCTCTGTTGTCGAAAAAAATAACGTTTTTATTTCAAAATGCAAGTTTTCTATTTTTGGAAGAAAAATAATATTTTTTAGTTTAAAACTTAACTATTTGATTCAAGATTTAAATATTTGGTTGAAAATGCATTTTTCGTTGAAATTTCGTTTTTGTCGGTAGAACATTAATCTTCTTGGTTCAAAATTCATCCTTTATGGCACAAAAGTAATCTTTCTTTGTTGAAATTCAATTTTTTTGTTTGAAAATTTAACTAGCTTCTAAATAGTTGTTTTAAAATTCGTCTGTTTTGGTAGGAAATTAATCTTCTTAATGACTAATTAAATTGTTTGGTCGAAAATTAAAATATTTTGTTTGTAGTTGAAAATTTATCTCTTGAGTTAAAAATTCAACTTTCTGACTCAAAATTCAAGTAATTCGTGGAAAGTATAACTGTTTTGTTGAAAAATTATTATTTTATTTCAATTAATTTGTCTTAAGTGAAAATTTAACTATTTCAAATTCAGCTTTTACAATTGAAAATTTCTCTTTTTTGATTGAAATGTAATCTTCTTGGTTGAAAATCCACATTTTTGGTTGAAAATTCAATTATTTTTGGTGGTAATTAATTTTCTTTGTAGAATTTCTATTTCTTTGTTTTGAGATAAAACTATTCTGGATAGATGTATTTCACACAAATACATTTTTTTTACATTTACATATAAAAGAACCCAGCCTACCAAACGTACTTGAAAAATTAAACTAATTTATTTTTAGTTGAAAATTTATGTATTTTGTTGAAAATTCTTCTGTATTGCTAGAAAATTATCTTCCTAATTGAAAATTCACATTTTTGGTGGAAACACAACCATTAAGTTGGAATGGAAGCTTCTAATCTGTCCCCTAAGTGTATAAATTTATCTTGTATCTCTTTCCTATTCATTTACACACCCCCACGCACTTTCTTGGTGGTGGCAGGGGGCATACAGTTTAAGGTGGGTTCCGAACCACCAAGAGCAACTTCAAGTACTTAGAGAATCTTTTTCTCTAGAGGTACCGGTCCCACGACTCTCCGAAGATGAACAACTCCCTTGCTAGACCAGTGATCACGGAGCAAGCCGATGGAGTGGGCTTGAAGATTGATAATTTTGAATAAAAAGTCATTTCGCAAGTAGATTATAAGGAATTGATAGGATTTGAAGGAATTTCAACAGATTTGAAGGATTTGAATAATTGACAGTTCAAAGCACCTTTCTAAATTATAATTTATTCAACGCATCCTCCACCTTTACATCCCTATATATTCTACATAATATTTGTTTAGTATGTACTTAAACAGTTGGTATTAATATTTTAAAGAAAAAATGGCGTTACAAGGGATTATAAAATATATTCAATAAAAACAGGAGATTTCTTGTAATTACATGGAATTCGGATTACAAATGATCAGATTACAACAGTACTTAACCCTTTGGAGCGTCTTTCAAATACGCAATTTCATAATCCTCAAGTTTCCTAGTCACTCTGGTTCCCCTTTGAAGTGCTACCCTAATTTTATCAATAAAAAGTTCTTGAAAAATACCCTGAGCGTCCCAAAATCCAAAAACTTCTTCAACGCTTGCTTGTACCTCATATACGCCTTCTTTTACGTCACAATATACGGTTCTTCTGACTCTGCGACCCCCTCGAACTAAGCGTTTACCTACTTTCGAATATGTCAAATCAATATCGCCGGGAATAAACTCACTTGTCAGAAATACCAGACCCGTCAGGGTTTCACCCTGCGCATGAGTAGGAATTCTGACCCACGATTTTGCTCCTGTGTGAGAAAAAATATATATATATAGATGAATTTTTTAATTCTCATTAGAATAAATAATTCGAAATTCAAATTCTATTTCGGTACCTCCGTGATATACTCTCCGATCTGGAATTATCAGTCTGAACTCCCCTGTCTCGTTTTGTGTTGGCCCGCAGCGCCACGTAGGCGTAGCGGCATTAAGGTGCTTCCCTGGGCTTGATTTTTAGCTTATGTATTATAAATGACAATTTTTATCCTACAAGGATAAATTGTTTATTGTAATATTTTAAGCACAAAATCTAAAGGGCAAAATACAATCCCGCTTAGAGTCCTTTTTTCGAAAAATGGTCTTGTTGTTGTTTTTTTTTAATAAATCGAAGATATGCCCCTGTTTTCGGCTCGTACTGACTATTCTCCCGGTGGCGGATTGCTCGTTCCCAAGCGCATGAATCCAGCTCATTTTCGAATAAAAAAAAACTAACAAAAAGACCATTTTTCGGAAAAAGCGCTTTAAGCGGGATTGTATTTTGCTTTTCAGATTATGTGGTTAAAATATTAAATTAAAAAATTCATCCTTGTAGGAGAAAAGTTGCAATTTGTAATACATAGGCTGAAAATCAAGCACGGCGAAGCACCTTAACGCCGCTACGCCTACGTGGCGCTGCGGGCCAACACAAAACGAGACCGGGGAGTTTAGACTGATAATCCCTGATCGGAGAGTACATAGATTGGAGATTTTAGCATAAAGGTACTGATTTCTTCTTCAATGTTCAACATTTCAATTTAAATAAGAAACGCATGGAAATAAAAAAAAATAGTTCAACTATCAAATTTAGAAAACGCACTCTTAAATATTTTAGTTTAGAATTAAAAGAAAGAGAAAAACGAAACTGTAAAATCGTCGTTCTTCTTTTCTCCAAAAGAAAAATTAAAGAAAAAGGGAATAATTAAAAAAGAATACTAATGAAAATGGAAGAAGAAAAGAGAAAAAGAATAAGAGGCCTGATGTTACGTCAAAATATAAGATCTGTTCACCTCTGCGTCTTGGGCGAAGCAAACTTGTAGTTTCATCAGAAGTACTACTACCACTACTACTTGTCTCCGACAGACTTCTTTCAGGAGAAGATCGCGGACTTAATATCTGCGAACTTGATTCTGAAATAGAATAAAAAATAGAGATGGATGCATTTTTTATTAAAATTGTAATAAATAAATCAAAATTTATATCGTCTTTTGGTAGAAAATAAATCTTATTCACTAAAGATCCATATTATTTGGTTAAAAATTACACTCCTTGGTTAAAAGTTGAACAAAATGGCAAATTTTGGTATTATAATATTATTTTTTAAATGAAAAGAAGTGAATCCGCGAAGAAAAATAATTTTTATTGTATTTACCAATATAATTAAAGATGACCACCAATGAGACGACCAGCGTATAAGCGACCTTCATTTTTACCCAATAAAGAAAAAAATGAATTAGCTTATTAATAAAAAATTTGGTTAACTAATGAAGATTCTAGTTTCACATTCGAGTTTATATACTGAATTCGTTATCTCACAGACTACAGGCATTGACATTCTCCTTAAGATTGCCCTTCCAAGATATTTGTTTTTCATAAGTCAGTTACAAGAAGAAATAACATTCTATGATACTCGTTAAACTAGATATGTGACAATGTTTATAGTTGTTTATCTTCAAGTGAAACGCGGGTTTTAGGAGGAAAAAAAAGATTGATTTCACAAGATTTCAAAATCATTAAAAAGATTTCAGTTAATATAAGTTTATAGACGGTCAGAGAGCCCCAAAAAACAGCACTCCTGGAGCTCCAGCTAGAAAGCCTATTGTGCCACACCCTTAACTTAGTGCTCTCAATATTTGATTCCATACCTTTTGGTGAAGCCCAGGATGTCAGCTACTGTGAGCTTATTAACTTCCTCAGGCTTCAAGAAGTAGACCCGAAGGAATTGTTGTCTGAGCCTAGCTAATGGTGGTTTCTGTCATAAGATGTGCAGGGATGTTCCATCATCTCTGCTGCATTTCCTGAAGTCTGTCGTCTGATTAAACCCAATTTTGTGCATATTATAGTTCAAGTGGTGGTGCCCGGTAAGCATCTGAACCACTATCCTTAGGTCTGCATTGAGTGATGCTAGCACTTTCATAGCGCAGTTCAACCTTAATGTATACCCAAAGATGGCTTTTGCCTGTCGTCAGCCCTGGGTTTGTTCCCAGTATTCCCGGTACTTTGTCCGAATCCAGCTTTTTGCTGTGATTCCGATGCAGCAACTCGCGTTCCAGTAACGGTTCCTGATGTTATATCTGGATTTTGAATTGCAGTCAATGTCGCTTGGCTATCTGAGCAGATAGCAATCTGCCTACTAGCGTCTGAAAGACGATGGCATGCACCCCCAAGTGGGATCCCTATCCCCCTTCTTCCGTTGCTGTCATATATTACTGCTCCTGACCCCTCCCCTCTTCTTAGGAGCTACTTTTATACCAGATGTCTTCTTGGAAGAGCGGGTTACTATTTGCTGTCCACTTATACCTACTTGGGATGCAGACGCGAAAAGTCTTTGTAAAGTAAAAGCATTTGTTTTGTCCAGCCTTATTTCGGAAATTGGTAGTTGGCTGTCGCTTGAGAGCCTAGTGTGTCTAGTCCCCGAAGTCCATCTCTTTACTGTTGCCAGGCGGCCCATCGCGTGAACTGCTCCAGAAGTTATCGCAACATGTAGGGGCTCTTAACACAGCATGTATCCTATGGCCGCTGTGGACATAATCCTCATTGCTTCCGTCACGCCTCTTAACGTTATCGTTTGTAATCAACGCAGCCTGTCATGCATCGTTTTGAGTTTAACTTAGGAACACAAGACCAGGGCCGCGTATATGAGTCATCTTTAAAGGACAGCGGAGTAGAGCTATGCAATCATTGTTGGCCTTAGTTTGCTATCTAGGATTACTCTTAGGTATTTAACTGAGCCTGTCAACCTTGAGCTATCACGCCAGAGATCTACAATGCCCAGCGCCGACCTTGTTAGACCCATCAACATCCTTAGCTATAATACTCTTTCTTATTTAGCCTACACAGGAGGCCGTCAACTAAAATTCATTACAGGAGGGGTGACAGACCACCCCCTGCGATCAGCTTCGCAGCGCCATCCTCCTGACTATGCCTGCGACCCATCTGGGTCCGAATCGCCTTTGGTGTAGCATGCTTCATATCTAACTTACTACCTGGTCTGACACGCCACATCTTGAAGCCTCTCAAAAGATGAATTCTGGAGGGGTATTGCTTATGACAACTTCTATGTCCAAGAAGATGCCCACATCATACCCCCTGTTACAGCTGCTGCTCCAATTTTGACACGAAATTATAAAGCGCTGTTTCTAAAAAGCAGCCTGCCTAAAAGCAGTGCTGCCCTCTGTGCAGCAGAGAGGCCAAAAGTACCTCATTTCTGTTGTAAGAGCATTGGATAGACGCCATCCGTTCGTGATGATTTGAAGCGGCATAAGGACCCAACGGCTCATTCCACCTTCTTGATATCAACGACCTTGATGGAGAAATTCCAGTCGGCCTTCTACCTGTTTTGGCCTCAGCCTTCATCCTCTTGGTCGGTTTACCTTTGATGAAAACCGGGGAAACGGACTTACATCATCTAAATCAGCTTCACTTGCTCCTTTTAGGCAAACTCACGATCATCGAGATCTATGAGCCTGAGGCGAGCTTCTGGATTTATTGCCAGGATCTTGTGAAACCTCGCTGTATCCATAATGTTCTTCAATTCCTCGCAAAAGCCCCTCCAATCTTTCTGTTTGTAAATTCTTTTGTTTTAATTGTATTCGTACTGAGCCATCTTGTAGAGGTCCCAGACTAAAGCCATTTCAGTCCTGTTCGGCTTGTTGTACAACGCTTCAGTCTTTTTATGGAGTTTCTTCATGTAGATGTCCCACCATTCTCCTTCTTGCCTAGACTTATTTGTACTTGTAGTGCAATTTTTCTCATATGATATAATCGGCTCCTTCTCAGAAAATCCGCTGAGTGTTCTAACTCATCTATGGTACCGTAGCTGGTGGGGAATTGCACAATCGTGACTTTGAGTTTCTCTTTATACGAGACCCAAAGTGTATTACTTGGATTTCTGATCTTTGGAACCGCTGTTTTTTCTAGGGCTAACTGAAACGAGATATATTTGTGGCCCAAGAGAGACTACGGATCGGACACTCTCCAGCCCAATATCCTGCTACTTAAACCTTTGTTTTGTGCTCCCCCACACTGTATAGTGAGACTTTGGATCAAAGCCCAACAGCAAAGGAATCCTTTCTTCTGACAAAGCTTAGGAATCAAAATTGCATTCATAACCTTGACGGCTATGCACACCCTTAGTCCTTTCAAGGGTGGTCTGATATATATGAAGCCACACCCTCCGAAGCCACTGCTCCTTTCCCTGTATAAACAGGGACCACTGTCATACGCCTGGTTAAAACTGCCTAACAACCTTTGTTGTAGCGCAAAATCAATCTACATCATGGAGTTTCCTGGTTTAGCCACTGGAAGGATAAATCGTGGCGTTTCTGGACGCTTCTGATGCCCTTACCGAGCCTAGACGGGTCACCAGCAAGTTGACCCTATCCGAACGTAGATAGAGTCGGTAATATAGAGCCGCGAGGGCCCTGATTGAAATTTTGGGAAGACTTAAGCAAGAATCCAGCTCATCCCCTGCGGTCTGGCTTCCTTTCTATTGAAATGTACCTTCCAAAAATCGTTGTGTATAGTGGGGTTCTGAAGCTTAGGCGACCCAGAACGCCCGACGGTTTCTCGAGGGTGCCAGGAATCCGTAGTTCTCGTGGGTAGATATATCGCGACAAGGTCTTATCATGTAGGCCACTTCACAAGGAGCAACACGCCTATATGGCTAGTCATTTTACTGACACGGCCCTAACCGGAGCAATGAACCTAATCGGAAGGTAAATGAAGCAGGAAGGCTTTAGGATTGGAATCTTCATGGATGTCGAAGGAGCCTTCAGCTGCACCTCTAGAGAGGTGATCAGGACGGCCATGATTGCACATGTTGTGCCAAGCGCAATCGTGAAATGGACCTGTCACATGTTGGGCGACAGGAACCCAACAATGACTGAGGGTGATACCATTTTATTTGGAACTGTTGACTCGGGATTTCCTGCTGCAGTCCACGCCCTATGGAGAGCACTTTAGGGTCACGTTTAGGCCAGAAGGGTACGCAAAGGGACTACTTAAGAGCCAGGGGCTCTTCTGGTCTCAACCTATTAATAATAATAATATATTTTTTTAATTAGGTGTCTGCTTATAAGTTCTTTTCCGGCAATTAATGTTATTTTTGGTGAGATAAATGGTAGCCCAACCCCTGATACGCTTTTTCTTGCACTTATCGTCCAAGTTTTTCTTCAGGGTAGTTTTTTATGTTAGACTTGGTTATGCGAAATAATACTTGGGTGTTTTGAAGATCCTCAAAGTAGCCCAACTTTCTGATATGCTCATATTAGGGCCGAGTGCTTACATAATAGTTTTGCGGTGTTGTTTTTAGGTGATAGGGATTGTGTTTTGAAAATTTATTTTTACTGTTCTTGAAAGCCAAAAAAAGCCCAAAATTCTGGAGTAATTGGTTCTTGTATGTATACCCTTAAGCCATTTCCCTTTCAGGGTAGGCGTGACACTACCCAATTCGGGTAGTGTTTCTAGGTGGATAGTTTTCTTGTAGTTATAAATAACTACAAGTTTGGGCTCACCACACCCATAATATGCCGACAGCACACAGTATTCTCGAATGGTCACCCATCCAAGTACTAACCGCGCCCAACGCTGCTTAACTTCAGTGATCTGACGAGAAATGGTTTTTTCAGCGTGACATGGCCGTTGTAATTTATTAAATTTGCTGCAGTGGAGATTCTGGCTGTCAGCACCTTCAACAAAATATGTTGCTTTTTTTGAGAAATAAAAGAACTCAAAAATTGTCATTAGTGACTAAAAATAGACCAAAAATATTTGGAAATAATTTTTTTCAAAATTTAGAAAAAATTGATGAACTGAAAAGAATAAATATTCTGATGTTTACTGGTTCTTGAAGACATAGCAAAAACTTTTAATCAGCATCAAGATGTTTATTAATTTCACAGCCTTTCTGAAGTTACTTCTCAATGATTCTTCAGACGAAGAAAATTAGTCTAAAATAAACAGATATTGATGAAATTGTATTCCAATCTCAATCTGACAAATATTTTTCAGACAAGACTCTTGCGTAGTTAAAACAATTTTGTAAACTCTGATCATTAAGTGAAAATAATTTAAAAAATAAGTCTATCATAGCTAGAAAATTTTAATAAAATTCAATATTGGGTAACAGCTTTATCTTTATTGAAACAATACGAATACTATACTAATGTGAACCTTGTAAATAGGCTACATCACCGCCACCGAGTAATTTATGATGAGGTGACACAATGTTTGCTTCAAAATGGAAAAAAATAATTATTTAGACACTTAATCTAGGCCATCTTACTTTATTCATACTTTGTGTCAATAACTCATTTTATTTGTAGAAATATTCTTAACAATTCTATTCGTTACATAATTACTCAATATTATTCAGAATAATTTTTAATTCTAAATTAAATTATTTCCATAAAAAAGTAACACACGAAATTGTAAAGAATCTTTTTCAATTAAAATTAAAGGACAAGTACGAATTTTGTCTGCGATAGAAAAAAAAAACTCAAAAAACTGTGCCTAAATGAACAATTATACCGAATAATTTTTCGTTGAATACGCTTAAGATGATTTTCGATAAAATTCGTTACAAATATTAATAGGATGAGTAAAAAGAGAATAAAATAATGGAAATCGAAATTATAAATACATGGAGAAGCGGTGAAGTAGGAAAGTCAATTTTTTGATGATTTTAGAGGTCTTCAGCGTCTCTCAAACTTTTTACAGATTTTTAATAAACGTTATTTCAGACATAATTTATCTCTTATGAAAATCCAATTTTTTGGTTAAAAATTAATTTTTCTTGTTGAAGATTTATCAATTTAGTTTAGGTTTCATAATTTAAGTTAAAAATTTGTTTTTAGTTTTGTAGAAAAAATTAACGTTTTTATCTCAAAACGTAATTTTTCTATTCTTTGCGGAAAAGTAATATTTTTTGTTAGAAATTCTACTATGGTCCTTTTGGACCAAAAATAAATCTTTTTGGTAAAAAATTAAACTATTATATTCTTAGTTGAAAAACGATGTGTTTTGTTGAAAATTCGTCTTTGTTAGTGAAAAATTATTCTTCTTGATTGAAAATTCTCCTTTTTCGATGAAACACAACTATTAAATTAAGAATTAATTTTTTTTCTTGAAGATTGATAATTTTAAATGAAAATTAATTTAGCAAGTAGATTATAAAAAATCTTGTAGGACTTAAAGGAATTTCAGGTGATTTGTAGGACTTTCAAAACTGAGAGTTGGAAGCACCTTTCTAAATAATATAATTTATTATAGATACTCATCCTCCACCTTTACATGTCTATATGTTGTATATTATATTTGCTTAATACGTATTTAAACAGTTGATATTAATATTTTTAACAAAAAAAGAGGTTACAAGGCATTAGGTAATATATCCAATAATTACAGGGGATTACCTGTAATTATATGGAATTAGGATTACAAATAATCAGATTACAACAGTACTTAACCCTTTGGAGCGTCTTTCAAATACGCAATTTCATAATTCTCAAGTTTCCTAGTCACTCTGGTTCCCCTTTTAAGTGCGACCCTAATTTTATCAACAAAAAGTTCTTGAAAAACACCCCTGGCGTCCCAAAATCCAAAAACTTCATGAATGCTTGCTTGCACCTCATATCTGCCTTCATTTATTTCACAATATATGGTTCTTCTAACTCTGCGACCGCCACGAATTAATCGTTTAACTATTTTCGAATATGTTAAGCCAATACCGCCTGGAATAAAATCACTTGTCTCATATACCAGACCCGTTTGTGTTCCACCGCGTGCGGGAGAAGAAGTTCCTACCGACGATCTTGAATCTGAAAGAGAAGGATAAATAAAGTAGCTGTGAGGAAGCGAATATATATTTGCTTCCTCATGGAGGAAGCATTAGTGATTTTTTTAAATAATAGGCAAAACAAAGTCTTCATTTTGATCAATTTAAAAATAAAAATCTACAAAAAAATACAACATTACGAAATAATATAAAACGAATTTTAAATACAAAGACAAATCAAATTTTGTATTCGAAATGGTAATCTTTCGAGCTGGAAAAGGGAAGGAAAAAGTTCTGTCGCACCCTGTCCCTTTCCCAACTTTACTATTTCTTTAAAAAAATTGTCAGAATTATTCTATTGGAAAATTTATGATCAAAAAGTCTTTTCTATTCATGCGTCAACTTTGAATTATGTCGATGAAAGAAGTTTTTCTGTTTGGAACAGATGTTTTAAATATTATAAATGAGCATAACTCACTTAATTCTCAATAAATTGTATTAATATCACAGTTCAATTTATTCGTCTCAAATCAAGAAATCTTTTATATTCTTGCATCAACTTTGAATTATGTTGAAGAAGAAAGTTGTACTATAAAAAACCGTATTTTTAAATATTATGCATTACCATAGCTTCCTTACTCTTCAATAAAACGTTTCAATATTATAGGTCAATCGATTCGTCTTGAATTGACACAACACCTCTATTCTCGCATCAACTTTAAATTATGAGAATGAGAAAATTTTACTATAAAAATCGGTTTTAAAAATATATAAAATACCATAACTTCCCTACTCTTTAATCAAATCTATTATAATTATAGGTCAATCGATTCGTATTGAACGAAGGAATCTTTTATATTCCTGCATCAACTCTGAATTATGTTTAAGAAAACAGTTTTACTATAAAAAAGCGTATTTTCGAATATTATGTGTTACCATAGCTTCCTTACTCTTCAATAAAATATATTAATATTATAGGTCAATCGATTCGTATCGAATCAACACATCTTTTCTGTTGTTGTATCAACTATGAATTATGTTAATGAAAAAAGTTTTACCATGAAAAACCGATTTTCAAAATACATAAATTACCATAACTTCTCTACTCTTGAATGAAATGTATTAATGTTATAGCTCAATGGATTCATCTCGAACCAAAGAATCTCTTATATTCTTGCATCAACTTTGAGTCATGTTGAAGAAAAAAGTTTTACTATGAAATACCGTATTTTCAAATATTATGCATTACCATAGCTTCGTTACTCTTCAACAAAATGTATTAAGATTCTAGGTCAATCGATTCATCTCGAATCAACACATCTTTTTTCTTTTTGCATCAAATTTTCATTATGTTAATGAAAAAAGTTTTACTATGAAAATCAATTTTAAAGACATATATAAAATACCATAACTTCCCTACTCTTTGATAAAATGTTCTAATATTGTAGGTCAATCGATTCGTCTCGAACCAAGGAATCTTTTATGTTTTTGCATCAACTTTGCATTATGTTAAAGAAGAAAGTTGTACCATGAAAAACCGTATTTTTAAATATTCTGCATTACCATAGCTTCCTTACTCTTCAATAAAATGTACTAATAATATAGTGAATCGATTCGTCTCGAATCAACACATCTTTTCTGTCCTTGCATCAACTTTGAATTATGTTATTGACAAAGGTTTTACTATAAAACCCGATTTTCAAAATATATAAATTACCATAACTTTCCTACTCTTTAATAAAATGTATTAATATTGTAGGTCAATTGATTAATCTGAAACCAAGGAATCTTTTATATTCTTGCATCAACTTTGAATTATGTTGAGGAAAAAAGTTTTACTATAAAAAAACGTATTTTCAAATATTATGCATTACCATAGCTTCCCTACTCTTCAATGAAATTTATTAATATTATAGATCAATCGATTCGTCTTGAATCAACACATCTTTTCTGTCCTTGCATCAACTTTGAATTATGTTAATGACAAAAGTTATACTATAAAAAACCGATTTTCAAAATATATAAATTATAATAATGTATTAATATTATAGGTCAATGAATTCGTCTCGAACCAAGGAATCTTTTATATCCTTGCATAAACTTTGAGTTATGCTCAGGAAAAAAGTTTTACCATAAAAAACCATATTTTCAAATATTATGCATTACCATAGCTTCCTTACTCTTCAATAAAATGTATGCATATTATAAGTCACGCGATTCCTGTTATTAATAATAACATAATATCATAAGATATATTAGTTAGATATTAATCGATTCCCAAGTCTTCGATTGATTATGAATCAACACATCTTTTCTGTTCTTGCATCAAGTTTGAGTTATGTTAATGAATACAGTTTTACTATAAAAATCGATTTTAAAAATATGTAAAATACCATAACTTCCCTACTATTTAATAAAATGTATTAATATTGTAGGTAAATCGGTTCGACTCGACCCAATAAAACTTTCATATGCTTGCATCAACTTGGAATTATGTTAATGAAAAAAGTTTTCCTATAAAAAACCGTATTTTCAAATATTATGCATTACCATAGCTTCCTTACTCTTCTGTAAAATGTATTAATATTATAGGTCAATCGACTCGTCTTGAAACAACACAACTTTTCTGTTCTTGCATCAACTTTGAATTATGTCAATGAAAAATTTATACTATAAAAATCGATTTTAAAAATATATAAAATACCATAACTTCTCTACTATTTAATAAAATGTATTAATATTGTAGGTTAATCGATTCGTCTCGAACCAAGGAATCTTTTATATTCTTGCATCAACTTTGCATTATGTTAAAGAAGAAAGTTGTACCATGAAA
>CAKNYM010040901.1:0-18894 GCA_932195095.1 Andricus curvator
GTTCCTTCTGGCAATCCCTTTACTGGCATTTCAGTTCCTTCTGGCAATTCTTTTTCAGGTTTTTCAGTTCCTGAAGGTGTTTCCTTTTCAGGTGTTTCTGTTGCTCCTGGTAATTCCTTTTCAGGTGCTTCAGTTTCGGCTGGAACGTTCTTTTCAGGCGCTTCAGTTTCTGCTGGCAATTCCTTTTCAGGCGCTTCAGTTTCTGCTGGCAATTCCTTTTCAGGTGCTTCAGTTTCTGCTGGCAATTCCTTTTCAGGTGCTTCAGTTTCTGCGGGCGATTCCTTTTCTGGTGCTTCAGTTTCTGCGGGCAATTCCTTTTCTGGTGCTTCAGTTCCTTCTGGCAGTTCCTTTTCTGGTACTTCAGTTTCTGCTCCAGCAGTAGATCCAGCTTCGGTAGTTACAGATTCACTCACCTTTTCCCCAATGCTCGTTCCAGTAACTTCTTCAGTTGAAGGTCCTTTTTCAGTTTCTTCTGTTGGCTTCTCACTCTCTCCTTCTTCAGTTGCCTTTGTAACTGATGGTTGCTCAGTTTCTGCTACACCTGGAATGATAGCAGTACTTTGTTCTTCTGGGGTTACAGGCGATTCCTCTTCTACCTCTACAGCTTCAGTTGTTGGTTTATCGGTCAATTCATCGCCACCTGTTGATACTTGACTATCAGATACCGTAGATGCGGTCGACACTGTGGGTTCTCCTCCATCAAAGGCCGGTTCTTTCGTACTTTCTTCCGGTACCTGGGTAGCTTCCGGTTCAGAAGGTACATCTGGCTCTGTTGATTTTTCAGTTTCAGCTGATTCAGGAGTGCTAGATTCTTCTTTGGTTGGAGTAGAAACAGTAGTTTGATCCCCTGAAACTGGTGCCTCTGTACCTTCAGTTGTCTGCGAAGATTCAGCACCCGCGGTTGTGCTAGCTTCAGTACTGCTGCCCTTTATAATTCCTTCGGTAGATTCGCTCTCAGAAGATACGCTCGACGTTTCAGTCGTACCTTCCGGTTGCCCAGTAGGTGTCTCCTCTTTCTCAGTTGCAGGTTTTTCTGGCAATGGAGTTGTACCTTCTGGAACTGGAGCTGGTTCAGTAGTTTCCTGAGATTCAGGTTCAATTGTTTCTTTTTCTACGGATGGAGTTGTGCCCTCTTCGATGGAAGGTGATGATTCTGTTGGTTTCGGTGATTCTTCACTGGTAGCTGTGTTTTCATCAGATGGTAAAGATGGTTCAGATGTAGTAGGTCCCCCTTCTGGTTCAGAAGGTACTTCTGGTGCACCAGTTTCCGTTACTTTCTCTTCTTCTACTGCTTCTTGATCTGATTTTGATGTAGTGACCTCAACAGGAATCTCACTCTCAGATGTGGCTTGACTCGACGTAGGCTGAGCTTCCGTAACTTCTAAGCCTGGCTCGTTTGTTGTGACAGCTTCTTTTTCATCCTCTGGTAGAGTTTTCTCAGTAGTCTCTTCCTTCATAATTGGGGTTACCGAAGCCTCCTCAGAAGCTGTAGAACTTGGCGTTGTCTCTTTCGTAACTGATGCTTCTGTTCCTTCTTCTTCAATCTTTGGACTGAGACTAGAATCAGATGAGCTAGGTAATTCTTCACCAGACACAGTTGTCTCATCTCCCAATTTAGTTGCTGTTTGCTCTGTAGATTCTGGAATCTTGGAAGAACTTTGTTCTTCAGTTACGGTAGAAGCAGGACCTTCAGTCATTTCACTAGCATTCGGCTTCGTAGTTTCTTCTTCTTCAATTGGTTCTTCCTTACCAGTCTCTTTTGTTACACTAGGTTCCTCAGTTGCTTCCGAAGATGGTGCAGATGTGCTAAGAGTGGTTATTTCTCCCTCAGGCTGTACACTTGCTGAAGTAACTTCTTTCTCTGTTGAAGATGTTGATTCAACTGCGATTGTAGTTTCTTCTACGAGAATAGATGGTTTGCTGATCGGCTCTTCAGTTGTTTGTTCATCGTAAGATGGTGTTTTTCCACCCATTTGATTATCGGATATTAATGTTACGGATTTTTCGGAATCGCAGGCGTACATTGGACAGCAGGTGTCAGAGCCAGTATGAAGTGGAGTGCAATTTGCTAAGTGAACAGGAGGTGGTAAACATTGAACTAGATCACACTGAACAATACTGCTTATACACCGGCAACTGATTTGACAAGCATTTGCGGGAGGAATTACTGAATTGTTGTTGTAAGATTGGCCATCAACGAGGCAATTACCTTCTCCTGGAATGCCTACTGAAGGTTCTAGTTCTACAGGAGGTTCGGACTCAGTCACCTGACTAGTTTGATCCACCGCAGCTGGAGAGGTCGATTCTTGACTTGGTTCCTGAGATGGTGGAGAAGACATCTCTACCTCTTTATCTTCGGGTTTCATCTCAGTGGGTATGCTCATCTTCGTTACTTGTTCTACTTCTGATACATCCTTTCTGTCCTCTACTGAAGGTGTTACTACTTCAGGTTCCTGAGAAACTTCTGGTGTTTTATCTTGTTCCACAGATGATTCGGTTGGTTCTTCCTTCATAGATGATTCCGTCTTTTCTTCGGCTGTTTCAGTAGAAGACACTTCTGTTACAACAGGAGATTCACTTGATTCTTCCTTAGGTGTAGATTGAGTAGGTTCCTCCTGACCGCCAGTACCTTCAGTCGTTTCATTATCTCCAGGAATTACTTCTGTTGGTTTTTCTTCAACAATAGAGCTTTCAGTTATTCGATCCTCAATAACAGGAACCTTAGCAGTAGTAGCTTCTTCTTTTGTAGCAAGTGTATCATCGCTTGTAGTTTCAATTTGTTTTTCAGTCGATTCTGAAGGAGTGTCAGATTTCTCTGTTAGCTCTGGTTCACTACTTTCTGAAGTGCTCTCTTTTTCGGTTGTTACAGATTCTTGCGTAACTGATTCCTCAGTTGGTTCTACTTTTACAGAAGTATTCTCTTCAGTCTTAGTTGGTTCTCCTGCACCGACAGTTGTCACTTCAGATTCTGAAACTGAAGTCTCAGTGACATCTATTTTCTCTGGTTGTGTTGCAGATTCTGGAGGAACTTCCTCTGTCGATTTTATTCCTCCTTCTGTTGATTCCTTTTCAATTCCAGTAGACTGCGTGATGCTCTCTTCAGTTCCTTCCGAGACACTTGGTTCAGATTCCTTTTCCACACCAGTTGAGATAGTTGTTGGTTCTTCAGCAACAACAGATTCAGTGACCTTTCCTTCAGTACCTGGTTTTTTCACAGTAGAACTGCTTTCGGTAGGTTGGACTTCAGTCGGTTGTTCGCCTCCTGAAGGTAATGTCGGTGTTGTAACTTCATCACTGACTTCCTCAGATGAACTTTGGTCATCAACGCCAGGTTTACTGGTTGGAAGTTGTTCACCAGAATCGTCGATTTCAGTTGATTTTTCTTCAGAACTAGGAGTTTCACTGGATTCTTTAGAAATGTCAGTCACTTCTTCAGAGCCTTCGGTAGTTTCTTTAGGACCTTCCGTTGACTCTTTAGGATCTTCAGTAGATTCCTTGGGACCTTCAGTAGATTCTATCGGACCTTCAGTAGATTCCTTGGGACCTTCAGTGGAGTCTTTAGGACCTTCAGTAGATTCCTTAGGACCTTCCGTAGATTCTATCGAACTTTCAGTAGATTCCTTGGGACCTTCAGTAGACTCTTTACCATCATCAGTAGATTCCTTGGGACCTTCAGTAGATTCAATCGGACCTTTGGTAGATTCCTTGGGACCTTCAGTAGATTTTATCGGACCTTCAGTAGATTCCAAGGGAACTTCAGTGGAGTCTTTAGGACCTTCAGTAGATTCCTTAGGACCTTCAGTAGATTCCTTGGAACCTTCAGTAGATTCTATCGGACCTTCAGTAGATTCCTGGGGACCTTCAGTAGACTCTTTAGGAATTTCATTAGATTCCTTAGGACCTTCAGTAGATTCCTTAGAACCTTCGGTAGATTCTATCGGACCTTCCGTAGATTCCTGGGGACCTTCAGTAGACTCTTTGGGAATTTCATTAGATTCCTTGGGACCTTCAGTAGATTCCTTGGGACCTTCAGTAGATTCTATCAGACCTTCAGTAGATTCCTTGGGACCTTCAGTAGATTCTTGAGTACCTTCTTCCTGTGGGACAGTCGTCACTTTTACCTCAATCTCGGGTGCAATTGTTGCTTCACTCTCAGTTACCGATATCTCAGGCTTGTATGTTTTTTCAACTTCAGTCAAAGGTATTTCCGTAGTTTTGCCAAGAGACTCGTCTTCCGAGGCAGTTGTTGAATCTGTACTTGATGGGAATGGAGGTAGATAAGTTGTAGGCACGAAAGTTGTTGGACCAAATTCATTGGGTTCAGTGACATGACTAGTGGCGATGTCTGGACGTCCAGTTGGTCCGTATTCATCACTAACTCCAATTTCGTTTACTGCATCTTTGTCTTCTGCTTTGTATTCTGGTTTTTTCTCTGGAACTGGAATACCTGATGGACCTTCTGTAGGAATAGCTGGTTGCTCGGATGACGTTGCGACAGCTTCAGTAGCTGCTTCAGCTCCTATCGTTGTAGGTTTTGTGACTCCTTCCTCACCTAAAGTAACCTTCTCTTCTTCAACACCTTCAGTAGACAAAACATTAGTTGGTGTTGCCGTTTCTTGAAGAGATGATTCAGTTGATGTAGCCTTGCTTACTTCTTCACTTTCAGTACTTCCCTTGACTTCAGTAGACAATGTAGATCCTTCTTCTGTTGCCGGAGTAGTTGATTTTTCGATAGACTCTGATGTTTCAGTTTCTTTAGGAGTCGTTTGAGACAGAGTGCTTTCGGTCTGATCGGAGAAAGTTTCAATACCAGTAGTTACATCCACAGTGCTTTCAGTAACTTCTTCAGGAGTGCTAGGTTCTGAAGTAGATTTCTCAACATCAACTTTTGGAATTTCTGCTGGTTTTTCTTCCATTTCGGCTGGTAATTTCTCTTCCTCTGTTGAAGTTTCAAGTATATTTTCAGTCGCTGTTGTTTCAGTACTATCGACATCTGCTTTCGGTAGAAGTTCAGGGACAGCTGAACTAGATGTTTCAGTTACGGCACCTTCAGTTGAACTTTCTTCTGTGTCAGCAGTTACAGTTGCGGGGACTCCATCATCCTTTCTTTCTCCCTCAGGTTTTTCAGCTAGAGTAGATCCAGATGTCTCTTTCGTTACATCAGAAACACCACCTTGTGTCGTTTCTTCGAATTTCGGTGTGCTACCTTCTTCTATGGGTGAAACAGTGTCAGGTTCAGTCTCGTGAGTCTTTTCTGTTTGCGTACTCTGTTCCAGTGCAACTTCTGTAGTCTTATCGCCAAATTCGTGACTTTTCTCTCCTTCTTTATCATCTGGAGATATCGTTCCTTGAGTCATATGTACATCACTTACGGGAGTTGTTTCAATACCCAACTCTCCAGGTTCAGTCTTTTGGTTATCATCTTCTGGAATATGGGATGTCGCAGTTTCAAAGTCATTTTCTGAAATAAAGCATACAATTATATGAAAATTAGGCTTTGTTGGGAGACTTGGAAGATATTGAATCCAATCTTTGAAAATAGGATTTTTTAAATTGTTTTGAATCAAATTGACTTCTTACCGCATTGATACGTGGTTGGGCAGCACTCTCCCTCGGGAGGGGGAAGAGCCGTGCAATTCTTTCCATGGGTCTTCATTGGTGTACCGCAGTCTTGAACGGCACATGCTATATCACCACGGAAGCAGTAACAATGTTCACAGGGCTGCGTCGAATAAATAAGATCTCCGTCTTCGTACAATTTTCCTTCGTGGGAGCATTGCGGTCCACTAATGCCAGGTGCCACAGTCGTGGTCATGATGAGGTGAGGTGCAGGTGTTGTCTCGTCCGTTATTTCGTCATAATCTATAAATTCAGAATTTTTGTTATTACAATCTATTTTCCTCGAGGTTGAAATTGAATCTAATAAAAACAAACATACCACAGCTATACTTGACTGGACAACATATTCCCGGTTGATAAACTGGCCTACATCCAGCCACTCTCAGTGTGCATTCTTGCATGACACAGGTCGTTCGATTTCTGATACAATAGCAGAGTTCACACGGATTATGGAACTCAATTGGAAGTTGGGCCCCATCGGCATAGAACCGATCGTTGACATTGCATCCATAATTGTCTCGGAAGCCGAGTTCGGTTGACCCAGAACTTGCGGGAGGGTTTGTCGTGGATGTTAGAAGCTGTACAGGTACTTCGGGACATGTTATCACAGGACAACATTGATCGGGTCGTTTTTCGACCATACAATCCTGACCGATTGCCTTTGTGAATGGACATACCCTAAGGTAACACATCAACATCCGATTGTGGCACGTGCAGTTTAGACATGGTTCGTTCGTCACGATACGGTCACCCTCTTGGTAGTGTTGGAAATTATAATAACAACCTGTTGCTCCTGTTGAGGGAAAATTTAATTAGAAACGAATGAAATGAATATTGCTTTGAAAGATCTTTTTGCAAGCTTGAAGTAGATAACGGTTTTTCAAGTAACAAAAACTCGTACATACCTCCATCGTACTCTGCTACTTGTGTGGTATCTTGATCGTATACTGGAGCTGTAACAAAAAGGGAGAATCAGGTTATTGTCTTGGTAACGGCAGCTAGTCGATACGAAGCAACCTTTTAGGATTGATTTTTGCTAGCTGAAGCGAGTATAACGATGAAATTAACAAACTACATAAATCTTTAAATTGCTAAAGACCTGCATTGACTCTTCTAATGGATTGTTTATGCACTCATTTATTTTGAAGTGCATGGAAGATAAATTGTTGACTGCAGAAGAAGCCTCGTGAATGTACCCTCAGAATGCGACGTTTATCATAGTAATTACTGCCGGGATATGTTTGTCTGGAGGGTGGATCTGCGCCTGGCTCAACAACGGAATGAGTCAAAGCGTCATATGGCACGAACATGTACATGGGCGAATTCTCATTAACACCCTCACCCTAGTCGACCGAATTGTATGGAGAGAACATATAATAGAGAATCCCTCGTCTCTCTATCTCTCTAGTATTCACCGGTTTCGCAATTTCTCCGGGATTGAAGTGTCGCAGACAGAAGTTGGTTTCAATTGTTCCCCAAATGCACCAACTCCCATCAGAGAGAGGATTGTTGATCCTTCAGGACCCGCTCTCTGGTATCTCAGTAGTCTCTATTTCTCTCAACTTATTTCCGGACCTGGATGCTTCGGAATGTAAAGATTCCAGGTTAGGACTTGGATACCTAGGAATCTAAAGTTAGAGGTTCTGATTCCTAATAGATTGCTCTGTGGTAATACAAATTATATTGACTCTTCAAGAAAGGATGCTTATGTTGGGAATCAGCATTCCGTGGGAGGTGCAGACAGTTTACAGCGAATCGAATTGTACGGAGAACAGCAAGCTCCGTGAATGGGGACCATCGTGACTCGTGTCCCATGACGGACTCGACTTGCATGCCTCCACGTTACGCAGTTCTGCACGTAATCGTACAAAGCGCTTTGCAACACGTTGATTATCATTGTGTTCTTATAGAGGTCGCTGATAAAGACTATTAATGTTCACAATCGTTCCTCACCTAAAGAAGTCCATTCATCTTTCTCATTGATTTACGATTTCAATATGTCAGTTTTTCAAATTTTAAATAACTTTTGAAGTGATAAATATTTTATCATCAAGGATGTAGATAATACTGTTTAAATTCATGAAGTTTTCTTGCTAATTCTAAATCTCAACTCATGTAGAATTGCAGTAGCTGATTAACACAATTGTACAATTTTTTTCTTGCATTGTGCAAGTAGCTGAAGTTGAAACAACAAAGCTGGAAAAATTCAAAGGCATCTCATTTGTAGGAATATAATAGTAAAAATCAAATGAATGTCTATTTGAAAGATTCTTCTAGAAACTCATGATGACTTATTTTATACATCTTTAAAAGAACTTGTCTCTCAGCAGGACAAATTATATTTTTCCAACTTTTTTGTTCCAACTTTATCCTCGAGCACAAAGCAAGAAAAAAGTGTATAATTGAGCTCACGAGTTACTGCGCTTCTACTAAAATTTATATTTAGAATGAGCATAAAAACATTGAAAAATGTTTATTATTTCAGACTTGATTTAAAATACCTCCATAGCATGAAAAATTATCAATATCCTTTTATGGATAAAAATTGTAAGAAAAAGAAAATTGATGCGACTAATACAATTTTTTTAAAATTCTTTTTACTTCGAGGCCTGAATACTACTTTTGTATTTTGACCGTTACCCTTAGGGTAAAACCCTAATCAATCAACACTGACTCGCCAAAAATGGACTGAGTTACAGTTATCTAAATCCTTCACGAGGACCCAATATTCTTCTCCTCGATGAAAGACTCTTTTTTATGTCTATCTTGTTTTGCTTTCAGATCAATATACAATCGACAATAGGTAACGGAATAACTACTGATTAGTATACAAAATCAGCAAAAAGGTCAGTGTTTTGACATTCGCAACATGGTCTCACGATTAGGCTGGGAATCAAGATACCATCAGGAATTTTGAGATAAACTTTTTCACAAGCTGTTTTTTCAAAAAGCTGTTGTTCAAGTTAAGTTTTTCTTATTTTTGTTTCTGCCAAAATGAGAATGAAGGAAGCAATGTTGCAAATATCTTTTTGATCGTCTTCAGTCTCATTTCGGAATACTGTGAAAGTCAATGCACTCTCTCACTCTACCTTTTGTTTCATTTTCACACTCTCTTTTTAAAGGCTCTTGGATGAAGAGAGACGCTATTGCACGTAAAGAGAAAGATAGTCCACCAGGTGCTTTTATATTACGAGAGTCGAGAGCAGAGTCGTTTCATGTTATGAAATCATCGCTCTCGACCTTGCCTTGCGAAAGTTCATTACCATTAACCGCATAGTCTGCTCGCTATCGTTACACACCCCGCATGTAAATTCTTCTCCTTTTCAGGGTCACACGGATGTGGTACAAAGGTCAGGAACACTTTTATTTCAAAAGTCAATTAAAATTAACAAGGAATACTATCTGTGTGAGCAAGCACAATCATTATTATTATCAGGAATTTCCCAGTAGTGGACCACCCGAAATAGTCTAGCGAAGTGTGACATTTCTAGCTGGGTTTCAGAATTTTCTAGAGGGTACAATGATAGAGATGTAGAAGAGCTTATTTGTGGAAAGATCATTATCGATGAGCGTGGAACCAGAAAACAGGTTATTCCAAGCTAGACTAATACGATTACTTAATACGTGTCACGCTGACGCTGCACCCACGCGTTCCGTTATGTCTTTCGTTGGATGACCGCTGCTGACCTTTCCACCTAGGCTGAGTTAGGGTCGAGCATGGGAGAGAGGAAGAACTAAAGTAGGACAAATAAGCAAAAGATGTGGAAAAGGAGGATGGTCAGCATCCTCTTACTCGCGAATCTCTGACCCGGAATCAATATCAGAAGATTAAGAATCATTCCTAACGGGAAAATCCCTCCTACATATATCAGTCATTACCACAATTTTTTAAAGCAATGAAGAATGTATATATTCAATTTTAAGCTCTAGAATAGATAAAACAATATCTAATGCTACTGTTTTATTGAGTGTATCTGAAAAGTAAGGATTCATCATCATACAGGATTTTCTTCTAGAGTGGGTCAAATTGAAGCTCTTTGGTTTTAAATATTTGATGAAAAATAAGATAAGATTTGATGATTGTTGTTTTTTAGTTATCAGTGATGGAAGAGTGAGGAAAATTCGGTTATCCAATATCCTCTCACTTGCGAAATCTACGACCCGGAATCAATATCAAAAGATTAAGAATAATGAAAAAACCCTCCTGAATCAGCCATTACCACATTTCTTATAGCGATAAAGAATGTGTATCAATTTTTTACTTTCTTTTAGAGGCAAGTCATTCCCTCTTCCGCGAAGATGAAATCTCTCAGTTCCCGGGAACCTGCTAGGAAGTCGTAACTTTATGGAACTTATGGAGTGACTAATGCTACAATAAACTTATTCCGAAGTAGTAAGGTGGTTTTTAACCTCTCGAGGAAACCGGCTTTTCATAGACGGAAGTCGATCAAGATGTGCAGATAATGATAATCTAAAGAACGAGATCGAGATTCTTGAAGACTGAAGGATTCATGGGAAACTCCAACAGTAAAGTACAAAAGTTAGCAACAAAATTCAATAATTTTCAATTTCAAGAACACTACTTTTCTCGAATCGACTTTTTGCTAATCTCGCTTGCCGCATCGTGCCGGAGACTTGAGCGTGACGGCTTCTCGCTGCAGGAAAAAAGGATCATTGTAAAGAAGGAATTTCGTGCAAGAACTGACCAGAATGCGAGGATCGCACTGCGAGCAAAATGACCAGGTAGATGCTGCGTCGGCAGAGCCCGGCCCTCAAGGCCGACATGTCGGCAGCGTTAAATCTGAAACAAACAAAAAAATGATTAATGAGTGTCAATAAAATGGAAAAATTAAAGTAGGAAGCATCTTCTAAAATCGGGACGTGGGATCTAAAGCTTTTTTTTCAATTCGTGACGCGAGGGCGGTCTTGATCAAGATACACTTTTTGCGAAGGAATCACAGCCAGTAATCATCCTGGACGTTTTACTATAATTCAAAGGTCAAGTGTCCCGTAACACTTTGAGTCTTCACGCCGCTAGCGATTAGTAACCCGTATATTGCCAGGCAGTAACTTTGCGATCGTAACACACTAGACAGCTAAGGTGAAACTGAGGCTAACTGCACCTTGAAACATTTTACAATGATGAACTCTCAATGTATTGTCTTTTTTCCGTACGTTTATGGAGTCTAATTCTGAAACCTACATTGTACTTTATAGGAGTTTATCTCCTTGAGCAGGAGCTTCTACGGCAAGTGAATTTATCGCACCGAGAAGACACGCGACACCTAGTCAAGCTTGTTAACATCGGTGATCCTTTTATGTGGCAGGTCGTAAATTACATCAGAGCCGATCATAATGAGTCCCCCGCGACGTGGAGTCGCATCAGGGACCTGAAGCCAGACTCGCATCACACGCATGGTCGAATGTAGCGGCTCTCTGATTACGGCGCTGTGGACCTTACGTCATTGCGTATTCACTCTGCAACTCATTGAACAGGGAATTCGGTGAATGGCTACAGCGGGAATGAGTACCCACCTTAGCCCCTTACTACTACAAACGGTCGATGCTAACACGCACACGACCAGAGGCGACAAACGACACACCCGCTACGCACTCTGAATGAAAAGCCACGCACACTCTCTCGACACCTCTCCATCCTTTTTCCAATTGCTCTGCAAATCCATCTTTATCTCTCTTTACTTTCTATCTTGTTTTAGGACCGGGTTCGCTGAGTCTCTTCGAAGCCACCGAACCGCGACTAATAATGCCACTTGTACTCTCGAGCTTTGATTTGGTTCGGTGGATGGGTGCTCGGTCTAATAAGTGTTTGAGTTAACGCTACACGGTTCATAATTACTAGGATTATGTCAAAAATTTGTTAAACGATTACGAGTATTTAATTTCAAGGTGTTGGCATTAAGCGTTATCACTGAAGAGAAACGTTCCTTTTTTAGAGGAATGATTAGCAATTGGGATATCATCATCTTTGAAGCAAACTTCGTGAGACGCTTATTATAGCCTAAGATTGGTCTGATTGTCTTCTAGGATGAGTCAAATCGAATCGCTTTGTATAAAGAGATGTGATTAAAAATTAAAGATGATTTATTGTTGTGTTATTTTTAGTAATCATTGATGAACAAGTAAGGACAATTCTGTATTTTAGACTAATATGATAGAAGTGTTTATTATTGATGGAATGATTTCGAATATGGCTCAATTTGAAATTATTCAGGGTCATAGTTGATCAAGCAATTTCTAACGCTACATTTTAGTTGTCAATATTACAAAAAAAGGAATCATCATTTTATCATCAAGCACAAAGAGATCTTTTGACAGGCTTATATCATAGCCTAAACACGGTCTCATTATCTTCTAGGCTGGGTCAAATTAAATCTTTTTGTACGTAGATGTTCAATGAAGAATAAATTATTATTTGGTGATTGTTGTTTTATAGTTATCAGTGATGAAAGAGTAATGATCTAATGCTACTTTTTTATTATGAATATCTAAAAAAATAAGGAATCATCAGATCATTATCAGATCATCGTCATATAAAGAGCGTACTGTTTTAGTGCAGACTCATCATAGCCTAAATGCGGTCTGATTTTCTTTAAGGAATCTGAAATTTAACTGATTAATTAACTGATACTGATGCTAGAGCTGAGTATTTTTTAAAACCAGTATTAATTTATTGACTGGATTTTACTCGCATAAATGTGTTTATAATTTAGTAATAAAGGTTGTGCAATTGTAACAAATGACAGATAAAACGAGTAAGTAATTTTATACTGGCTTCCATGGTTCTAACATCAGTATGTTAATCTTCAAATTAACTCTCTATTAATTAAATTAAAATGCACATAAAATTACAATATGTGCATATAAATTTGTACAACATGCTTAAATTCACTTAATAACGCTATGCAAATAACTTTTTCCTTGAATCTTGAATAAGAAGTGACGAAGCATTCCCGATAGGCTACGGTTTAAAGTAGGTTAAAAGCGCATCGATGCTCATGACTAGATTGTGATCAATTAGCCTTTAGAGTCTTTAAAGACTTCAGAGTGTTTAGAATCTTCAAGGGAAGTCTTTCCGGGAGGTGGTTCCTGTCATTCGTCTCATTGAAGAATAATAATTAGAGAGAAAGGCAATTTGACCGTGGTAAGCAAGTAGGTACACTCTGGACTCGGAGTCATAGTTGGAGGGAATAGGGTGCTGGTGCAGATGGTGCCGTTACAGCCCGGAGGCTGTATTCGTTCACCATTACCGTGGAACGCGGAATGTGATTACCTTCACCTGGGAACCGACAAGAGACCGTGGGCGAAGAGTTTACGTCGGGATCACGCCCTGGCCCGGATTCGCTCATCTTCATCTACGTTCATTTAGTACGTGGTGCATGTTACAAGTTTGCGAAGCCACGCCATTTGATCCCTTACCCAAGCTAACCAGGCTACCCAGATATCCCATTTCATCCAAACTCTCCCACCGATCCGATAGACCCAAGGGGATTAGAGACTACCAGCTGCTCGAATTTCCATACGTACGGTTCTTCAAAACGAGTCTTTAAATCTCCTATGAGCCAAAAGTTTTTTATTTAGAGAAGCAAGAGCAACGCTCTTGTCGACAATGGTGACAAAATCGCTTTCTATCCATAGAGAGGGATCGTTTCGCTCAATGTTGTAACGGGTACAATCGTCCCTTTCCGGGAGTCGTCATTGCGTAAGAGGAAATCAACGGTTGGTGTTGACGTACCGTTTCATCTTCTTCGGGAGGAACGACCGATTCCAGGCAAAAACTCATGTAATTGACAACGCGTGTTCTGCTCCAACATCTCTTCTCTTCTATCTCTCTTTTTCTCGGACTTCACGACCCTCCCACTCAAGGATAATCTTATATCTTTCCAGTGCATTAGCTCCACGTCGTTGTGCCTCGCAAAATAAACAGAATAATAGATTACCAGGCCGAAAGATTCATAACCTTATCCCATCCTTCCTGTTCCAGCGTATCTGATAATGTGTGCTGCGAAGCACGTACGCAATTTGTATATTACTTGTTGCAAGAAGCAACGGTACTGAGTCACTTTGGGCAACAATTCCCGACTGAAATTCAGAAGGAAGCACAGTCTGCTCTTTTCGGTTTCGAGAACCACTTTGCTACATAAAAACTTCCAAAGGAGTCAACAGGGAAGCAATTGTTGAGATGTAAATTGCAGATAGTAACAACATTGAGTAGATGCAGAATGCAGTGTTGACGGCAGCGCCGCGGAGGCGTCCTGAACTAAATAACTCTTGGCGCGAAATTTGTATTTTAAACATGAATAATGCTGAAGGAGAGAAAAATGTTGCGTGCGAGTGAAGAATAGATTAGAGCCTTGCACTATTAATTTGCTCGCGAGCCTGGGAACCCTTTCCAATTATGACAATTAGCGTGAGCATCAGAGTTGGCCCGGGGAACCCTCATCCTGCCAGGAGCCAACTTCCGCGTGCCAGTCATGAATGCAGGCTCTGAGCCTCAGGAAAGGCTGAAGGCATGGGATCGTTAGGTGATCCAAAGAGTAAACTTTTGCCCGGTCGGAAAAAACTTTTCATGATAATTAGTGTCCAAATCTTGGTTCAATATTTGTTCTTAACGATCTGAGGGTCCATAGGCTGTGCGCTAATGAGCAATCCATTGATTTCAGTTGATTTATTAGCAAGTGGGTAATTGTGCTCGCGGGGAAGCAAATGACGAAGGTTAACAATTAAGTCGAGCGAATAACACGTAAGTATTGCCAGCAAAGGAACGAGATCCGATTACTTCGGGCTTCGTTCACACGAGGGTGCTCTCGAGCAACAGGTCGGCAGCGCACACAAACGTGCTTACTATTTATAGACCTACCTATGCTAAAATGACTCGAGCGAGGTCGAGGAGAGTTCTCTACCTCAATTTTCAACTTCAGCATCATTAGGACCGCATCACCAAGTCTTTTTCATTTAGGCGTCAAGTGGAAGAGATAATTGTAACGCTTTTTTCGCGGAAAGAAGATCTGTGATTGAAGAAGTGATTAAACTTGCTAGCTTCCTAAACAAGATGCAGATCTTTCAAGTGATATCTCTTGTATAATTTTGTACTGATCTTATTTTTGCACGTTTCCTCTTTTTTATCTGGTTTTATGATTGGGCAGGTGCATTTATATTTTTAGGGTTTAGACAGACAGAGTGAGGAAAAAGTGGAAGTTTTGGTTCGAAAAGTTCCAGAGGTCGTTTTTCCTAACCGATTTTCAATTTTCTTTTTTCGCAGTGAAGCTGATTAAATTCTGAAAAGGTCAGGCGAGCTCGATTTTGAGACAGAAATTTTACTGGAAAGGGGTGCATTCATACTTTTATGGTATAAACAGACCCAGAGTGATGGAAAAGTGGAAGCTTTTGTTCAAAGTGTTCAGGAGGTTGTATTTCTTCACCGGCTTTGAATTTTCTTATTCTAAAGTGAATCTGATTGAATTATGAAAAGAGCAGACGAGCTTGATTTTAAGCAAAAAATTTTACTGGAAAGGGGCGCATTTATACTTTTATAGTTTAAACAGACCCAGAGTGAGGGAAAAGTGGAAGCTTTTGTTCAAAGCGTTTAGGAGGTCGTATTTTTTAACCGGCTTTAAATTTTCTTATTCTAAAGTGAAGCTGATTAAATTCTGAAAAGGTCAGATGAGCTCGATTTTGAGACAAAAATTGTACTGGAAAGGGGTGCATTAATACTTTTATGGTTTAAACAGACCCAGAGTGAGGGAAAAGTGGAAGCTTTTGTTCAAAGTGTTTAGGAGGTCGTATTTTTTAACCGGCTTTGAATTTTCTTATTCTAAAGTGAAGCTGATTGAATTATAAAAAGAGCAGACGAGCTTGATTTTAAGCAAAAAATTCTACTGGAAAGGGGCGCATTTATACTTTTATAGTTTAAACAGACCCAGAGTGAGGAAAAAGTGGAATTTTTGGTTCAAATGATCCTGAGGTCGTTTTTCTGACCAAATACTGAAAAAATTCACTAATTTGTTATTCAAGTTCTAGAATGACAAAAAACCATATTTTTTATATTTGCACTACCTACTTGGATTTATTCATAAATATATTTCCAAAAACAGATTATTTTTCAAAACCAAAAATAGAATCGTCACATTTTCAGTGAGAAAAATTAATTTTCAACAAAAGAAAAGAATTTCAACCAAAAAGATGAATTTTTTACAAACAATATTAATTTTTGAACCAAAAAGACGAATTTTCAACAAAATACATAAAATTTCTACCAAATAGTCAATTTTTCAACTTATAAAGAATAAATTCTCACCAAAAATAAAACAGTTAAATTCTAGATTAAAAAAGTTAATTTCTAACAAAAAGAGAAAATTTAAAAAAAAAAGTTAGATTTCCAACCAAATAAGTGAATCTAAGAAAAATAATTTTCAACAAAATAGTTCAACCAAGTAATTGAATTTTCAACAAAAAAAAGTAAATTTTTAATTAAATACTTTAATCTTTATCCAAAAAGATTAATTTTCTACCGAGAAGATCGATTTTCTACCAGAAAGATTATTTCTTCACCAGAAAAGACAAGCTTTCAACAAAATATTAATAATAATTTTGTACAAAATTGTTGAATTTTTTATCTAAAAAAATTCACTTTTCAACCAAATAGTTAATATTTTTTCGAAACAGTTTAATTTTCAACCAAACAGTTGAATCCTCAACCAAAAATATAAATTTGTGACAAAAAAGGTGATTTTCAACTAAATAGTTTAATTTTTTAACAAATTGTTGAATTTTTAAGCCCAGGATTAATTTTTTACCAAAAAAGACCAATTTTTAACAAAATACATTAATTTTCAACCAATTAGTTGAATTTTTAACTAAATTAATGAATTTTTAACTAAAATCTCAAGAAAAAAAAATTTTCAACAAAAGAGTTCAAGACATAAACTAAAGGATTATTTTTTAAACAATAAGATTAAATAGTTCAACCTTCAACCAAGAAATTGAATTTTCAACAAAAAAAGTAAATTTTTTCTCAAATATTTTAATTTTTATCCAAAAAGATTTTTTTTCAAAATTGTTGAATTTTACATCTAAAAAAACTTATTTTTCAACCAAATAGTTGAACTTCTTTCAAAACAGTTTAATTTTCAACCAAACACTTGAATCCTCAACCAGAAATATAAATTTTTAACAAAAAAGTTGATTTTTAACTGAATACTTTAATTTTTTATAAAATTGTTGCATTTTTAAGCCCAGGATTATTTTTCTACCAAAAAAAAATTTTTTTCAACAAAATACATGAATTTTCAACCAACTAGTTGAATTTTCAACTAAAATTTCCAGAAAAAATTTTTTCAACAAAAGAGTTGAAGATTTAAACTAAAGGATGATTTTTTAAACAATAAGATTAATTTTCTAAAAATAAAATAGTTGAATTTTGAATCAAAGTGATGAATCTTCAACCCAAAAAAAAAGAATTTTCAACACAATAGTTGAACCTTCAACCGAGTAATTGAATTTTCAACAAAAAAAGTGAATTTTCAATCAAAATTGTTGCATTGCCCACAAAATAAAAAACGGTTTGATTTGTGGAAAAGTGGCGACTGACCATTCATCGCAGCTTATTCAGCAATTTCTGGTGAATCACCAGAAATTGCACAAAAATATGCTCGTGGCTCCCAAAGAGGAGTAATTTAAAGGGGATATCATCGGATAATTTTCAGACAGACCTTGTAAGCTCCTGACATTAATTCAATTCGCATTTTAGCGAAAAAACGAGAAAAAGCTTAAATTTCTTGAAAACGGAGAAATAGAAAGAATTCTTTAAGGAATGAGAAAAACGGAAAGATTGTGAAATTTAAATTATGAAAGCGATTTTGAAACTTAATAAGTTAGTATTGAACTATACCATTTCAGAGCTATCTTTGGCAAAATTCGCAAACTTCAAAAAAAATTTATAATCAGGCAATACAAAGAGTATTACCAAAAAGTTCTAAACCTATTGCGTGACGCAGTAAAAAGGAAACAGTCTGATTTGTGGAAAAATGGCGAATGACCATTCATCGCAGCTCATTCAGCAATTTCTGGTGACACCAGAAATTGCACAAAAACAAGGTCGTGGCTTCCAAAGAGGAGGAGAGGCCTCGTAAGCTCGTGAATTGGTAACATGATTAATGGGCGCTCCCTAAGCTGTACATCTTTCAATAATTACCTTCTCTAATTTCGCACTGCTCTTATTTTCGCGCTTTTCATCGTTATAATGATTTACAAACCCGGCATTGCATATAATTGCTCTATTAAAACGATCCTGGTGACGCGGATGTAAATGTCTTGATTGCAATTTTGCAAAATATACGTTGATCGCTGATCAAGCTTCGTTTCGCGATACACCTTCGATTCTAATTAGAATTACCCTAAAGTGTTCGATGAACCATAACGAGGTAAAACCTGTTATCGCGAGCCTTGCGCTGAATTATTTCCTCAGCCTCAGGCGGAACTCGAGGCTGGGATTCATTTAAAAGGGGACAGGGTATGGTAAAGAGTACGGGGTCAGTAATTGATGGCTTTTGATAGTCTTAAGATTACGATGCACCCAGTTTTAATTGCCATGAGATACAAGTTTCTATTACCGCCTCTAAATTACCGCATGAAATATCTTCGGAATCACCAAGGGCGAAAAAAGACACTACACTCTTTTAATAACTTCACATGTCTCTAATGAAACGAAAAATTGATTAAAGACATGTATTAAAACATAACATCTTGCAAAATAATGCTTGTTTCAGAAAAAGAATTCTTTTTTTATCTCTCTAGTAGCTTAGTGGTAGAACACCTGACCGGCAATCAGTTGACCTGGTGTTCGAATCCCAGCGGAGCGAGAGGAGAAGATCTTTTTTCTGAATAAATTCAATTAAAAAATTTGTTTATGTATAGCTCCATCTAGTCTGAAAAGATGTTAGAATTTTCTGTATTAGAGGAGATAACTTTGTTCGATATTGTACATATCCATTTTCACGATGAGGGGATAGATTGCTATTCTGATTGATCGTTACAGAAAAAAATTCTTCTCCGATCTCTCTAGTAGCTTAGTGGTAGAACACCTGACCGGCAATCAGTTGACCTGGTGTTCGAATCCCAGCGGAGCGAAAGGAGATCTTTTTTCTGAATAAATTTATTTTAAAATTTGTTTATGTATAGATCTAGTCTAAAAAAACGTTAAAATTTTCTTTATTAGAGGAGATAACTTTGTTCGATATTGTACATCTCCATTTTCAT
>CAKNYM010040901.1:45083-58671 GCA_932195095.1 Andricus curvator
GTAATATGAATCTATCTTCAAAGAGCATAAAATGTAATGCAAAATGTGGAAAGGAAAATGCGAAATGAAAAATGTAAAATGTAATGTGAAATGTAATATGATATCATAATACATTTTACATTACAGATATGTAGTAACTTCAGTCTACCCTTAACGATCAGTAAAAATAAAAAACATGACCAAATCGCATCCCTTGATCGTAAACACGAATGAAAAAGTTAAAAAACTTTCTTTTGAATTTATTTTCTAAATAAATTAGAAAATGCCAATCGGTAAGTCGCCTCGGTACAAAAGTTCATTCGCGTTCTAGGAAATGTACTCGACTCCACTCTAAGAACGATCAGAGTCCCCGTTACGAGTATCGTGAATCCTGAAAAATTGTCACTTAACGAGGGTCCATCGAGCTGGAGATCGTTAACCATTCGTCTCTCCAATGGACGAAGTAACATTTCCACGCAAAAGTTGCTCGACCATGAAGAACGAATCTGGTCCCAGAAGAGCTCTGATAAATAAAAGACATTGAGACTCATTCTATGATTTTTCATTACTTCTATTTATTTTTAATTGAAACCTAACCTGAATGAACTAGGAATTTGACATTCATAAATAAGTGGGGATTTGCATAAGGTGACAAAAGGGGTCGCTCTGAATAAAAGAAATAGTAGGCCGAAATAGAGGCGGATGATCCGGTTCAGGACACTTGTTAGTTGACAGACCGACTAAAAAGGAGGACGGTACGCGTGCCAGGGGTCGGACATGTGCATTCAAGAAATGTAAATCTGGGCCAAGTGTGCAGGTTCACTCAACCAGCAAATCACAGACCGGTTGTACTTCCTACTCATTTGTCAATTTTTTCCTTGCAAATAATTCCCATCAAAACTCAACAGAAGCTGCACAGCTGAGCGGTAAATCAAATCGGTGACCTTAATCGGATTTCATAATCTCTCTTGGCCGATGGAGACCAGAGTGTCCCAGGTCGGGTCCCTGGCGAAGAATTTCAAATGAAAGGATAACTGTTAAGTCGTATAATCGTGGGCTGGTCTTTTAAGATTCCATACTAAACTCGATTCCAAAGGAACTTTTTTGCTCTACTTTATAAACCTCGAAAAATCAGCAAACTGGTTCTACTGTAATTTTGAATCAACTCATTTTCTAGAAAAGCGACTACATGGCGATGAAAAAAAAAATCCGTCCATGTTTCTATAGCAGTGCCTTCCATCACACTCGACATTTTGTCGCAGCTGATGGTCAGCTGCTGACTTAAAATCCTGAAAGCTTATAAAATCTTGGAGTGTTGTCGGAAGCTCGAACCTATTCCCTCATGTGAAATGAATGGCGCAACGACTGAGCGATTGATCTTCCCGCATTCGGTATCAGGAATCGTAGACGCTGTCTTTTTTGCTGATCCTTTTGTATAAGGAAAATCCGAGGATACCAACTCCTCCTTGAGCACTTCGTATTCTTGGCAAGCGTGCGGAACACTCGATACCGAATGCGGATTATCGACTTGAGCTCCACGCGGTAGTCGTGAACTCGATAAAAATCGGTAGGCCAGTGAGGATCGGGGAATTTCAATGGCTGCGCGAAACACTTGGTTGGAAAACCCTGCACGTAACAGAAGAAGCACGGTTTGCCGGTTTTGAGAACACAAGGTCATCGCTTCTAAAATTGAATTTCATTCAAATCTAGTTTCTCATTCCTGAGCAGCGATTATGCCGTAGTATGGTTCACAATTAACTTCATGATATGAACCTAGAAGAGCAGAAGGTTGAGGCGCGACGGAAGCGGATGACAGAAACTCGATACCAATTTCCAATTCCCGCGACAGGAATCGACAATGCAGAACCCTCGTTAAAAATGATATTAATAGCGACGTTAATTTCATTAAAGCTTCCAGATATGCGCTTTTTAGGGAACGAGTCGGTCAGTGAACTGAGAATGCTCAAATAAATTTCGAACGCGCAATTCATTCGACCGCTTGATTTAGTATTCATGAACGGTGAGACGTCGACATCTCAAATTCTGCGTTAATCGCTTGGGCCGGGATATTCTGGATGGCCCATCAAGCACGGTGGGCCCTTTCAGAGTAGACTTTTTGATGATACAGACGTGTCACGTAATTATCGTACAATCGATTGCTTGCACTTTTTGAACACTTTACAAGCTATTCTTTAAAGCAAACACGAGAGAATCGAAGGATCCAATCAGCATAAGTCTAGAGGTTGTAGAACCGGCGTTTCTATATTTTTGAACCAAATCGCTAACTCGGGAGGAAGATCTGATGGAGTCTTGAAAGAAGACCCTAATTTTATTTTGAGTTTGATCTTCCGGATGGGATGAGTTCTGGAATCTGGAGGATGGCCAAACGTCGCCGTCTACTTAGATAAAGGATTTTTTCCGAGAGTAGCGGCACGTAACTTTGCTGAACGATAATCGAGGATCGATCAAGCTGGTCCTGGATAGTTCTTGCATCGTCGGAAAAGAGCGCATCTCTCGCTTTACCGTTCCTCAAGTATACGTGATGCGAAGTCCAAGTCGAAGGCTCGCTGAAGCGAAACCTCGTCTGCAGGAAATCGGGCCTTGGTCGGGACCAAATGCGTCGGCGGGCATGCCGAGTAATTCGTCGAAATTACATCTAACGAGCCGTATTTTTTGCCAAGAAACAGAGACTCGATCCTAGGATTCAGCATTCGATTCGCCATGGTTATTGCCCCCGATCGCGTGACTGCGGGATTCTCAACGTCAATTTATTCGCGTAAAGAATTACATCTTGATGTCATTTCATCAATCACAATCTAACGAATGAAATACCTCTGGAAGAACCTAGAATTCAACTAAATTTCAAATTAGCCTCGGGCAGAATTTGTTTTTTGTGCGAATTTGTTATTAACTGTCGTAAAGTTCGCGATTCGTGGATAACGGCTTCCAGAACCAGTGATTATTTCCGAGGTCGCTTCCTCTTTTTCATATAAACAGTTAATTATTGCAATTAACTGCTTCCAGGCAAACGATGTTTGCAGACGTGGGAAAAAGACAAGGTCGAGACACTTGCAAAGTTAACCGTCTCACTCCGTGATTTGCAGAGGAAGATGCTACTGATTAAAATTCACTTTGGATTATAATACATTTTTTTTCATTACGTTGAAGAAACTACCGTTTCATGAATTAAGTAAATGTTAAGAGTCATTTGGGAAGGTGCGTTTTAATTAAGATTCTACGTAATGATGATCATTGAAATTCAGAACCCAAAAAGGTGAAAGGAAAATAAACAAATTGCATCATTCCTAAATTTGCATTGATTCTGCAGCAACACGGGATTGAAATAGAAACTTGATTTAATCAGGACCGAGTTTTTAGAAACTGATTTCTTATCTTTGTTGGGAATATAAATTTCGATCTTACGGAATGTGTCGCTGAAGAGGCCGCGTCATCGCCAAAGGCAGCCGCAGCAGTTCTAACCGGCGGACAAAGGTTTCAAACCCCTTCGGATTCTACTAATTTACATTTCATTTCTGGTCTGTTCTTTTAGAGAGGCCCTTTTCATTGCATTGTTTATTTTTAAAGGTTGCTTTTCAAAGTCCTACACGAAAAAAATAAGTTGTCAAAACTTTGCTTGATTTAGACTTTAGGGTAGACCTGAAATTTCTGAACAAGAGTCATGGAAATATTCCCGAACTCATCACTGAAAAAAATTGTTTAGCTGGATTTCGTCTTCTAAGAAAATATAGCTGTGTTACCTAAATATCTAGCTGTTTTAGCTAAATTTTTCCATCTAGAAAATATCTAGATAAATTAGCTAAAACAGCTAGATATTTGGTAGCACTGATAGAAACTTAGGTAACACAGCTATATTTTCTTAGAAGACGAAATCCAGCTAAACTTCTAGCTAGGACAGCTAAACCACTTTTTTCAGTGATTTCATCATTTTGCGGATTCTCTAGATCCTTGTGATGAAATTTATTCGAAATTTGTAGAAATTGAAACTGAACCACAAAAATTCTGGGAAATTAAAAAAAACAATAGTTTATCCAAATTTATCGTTACATTCTTGGCTTATTTAATTTTCAAGAATTTCGTAGATGAAAGGTCAGAGTGAATTATTTCGAAAGTTTTGGCAAATTTTAATTTCTTGGACTTAGCGGAATTTGGGATTGAAAAAAAAGGTTAGCGGATGCAAATTTTGTAGTGTAGATTTTTATCAGCAATTTAGAAGAGTTACTTTGGAATTAGTGTGCTAAGACAATTTTTTGAGCGATTATTAAATTAAAATCACAATATTTGTGAAAAAGCTAATTTTGTACCAAATTACAATATATTCATCGCAGAAAATCGATATCAGTAAGATATATTATATCGTTCCAAAAGTGCTTAAATATTTTAAAATACTTGGAGACGATACGGGAATTTCCTTTGGGCCAATAATATCTGTCACCAAAGTTAATTCATTTTTCATCACTGATTTTAAATAATATGATTTATAATTTTTTAAATCCCTTTTATTTTGAGATATATAATCCTTAGAGGATTTGCTTCTACGAACAGAAATTTTTTTTGCTCAGCTTTGCAATATTTTCAGTAAATATGACGATTTCATATGAATATTCTCTTTAATATTTAGTGAACTTTTCTTTCAAGCTCAGATCAAAGTTGATATCTTCAAACTGCAAATTATAACAAAAAATTCTGTAAATTTTACAGAAATTATCCGACAATTTTTTCGCTAACTTGCAAGATTTTCAGTAAAAATGAAGATTTTATAAATATTTTCTTCAACGTTTATTAAAAAATTTTTTCAAGTTCACATCAAAGTTGGTATCTTCAAACTGCAAACTCTAATGAAAAATTCTGTACATTTTACAGAAAGTATTGGAAATTTGTTTTGCCTAACTTGAAATATTTTCAGTAAAAATGAAGATTTTATAAATTTATGAATATTTTCTTTGAAGTTTAATAAACATTTTTTTCAAGTTTACATCAAAGTTGGTATTTTCAAACTGCAAACTCTAATGAAAAATTCTGTAAAGTTTACAGAAATTGTTGGAAATTTGTTTTGCCTAACTTGCAATATTTTCAGTAAAAATGAAGATTTGATAAATTTATAAATATTTTCTTTAACGAATACTGAACTTTTTTTTCAAGCTCAGATCAAAGTTGATATCTTCAAACTGCAAACTCTATTGAAAAATTCTGTACATTTTACAGAAAGTATTGGAAATTTTTTTTTCTGAACTTGCAATATTTTCAGTAAAAATGAAGATTTTATAAATTTATGACTATTTTCTTTGACGTTTACTGAACTTTTTATTCAAGTTCACATCAAAGTTGATATCTTCAAACTGCAAACTCTCATAAAAAATTTTGTAAATTTTTCAGAAAGTATCCGAAATTTTTTTGCTCAACTTGCAATATTTTCAGTAAAAATGAAGATTTTATAAATTTATGAATATTCTCTCCAACATTTACTGAACTTTTCTTTCAAGTTCAAATCAAAGTTGATATCTTCAAACTGCAAACTCTAATGAAAAATTCTGTAAATTTTTGCAGAAATTATTGGTAAATTTTTTTGCTTAACTCGCAATATTTTCAGTAAAAATGAAGATTTTATAAATTTATGAATATTGTCTTTAACATTTACTAAACTTTTCTTTCAAGTTCACATCAAAGTTGGAATCTTCAAACTGAAAAATCTGACGAAAAATGAAAAAATGTAAATTTTACAGAAAGTATCCGGAAATTTTTTTGCTCTACTTGCAATATTTTCAGTGAAAATGAAGATTTTATAAATTTATGAATATTCTCTCCAACATTTACTAAACTTTTTTTTTAAGTTCAAATGAAAGTTGATATCTTCAAACTAGAAACTCTAATGAAAAATTTTACAGAAAATATCCGAAATTTTTTAGCTCAACTTGCAATATTTGCAGTGAAAATGAGGATTTTCTAAAAATTCTCTCCAACATTTACTGAACTTTTCTTTCAAGCTCAGATCAAAGTTGATATCTTCAAACTGCAAACTCTAATGAAAAATTCTGTAAATTTTACAGAAAGTATCCGAAAATTTTGTTGCTCAACTTGCAATATTTTCAGTAAAAATGAAGATTTGATAAATTTATGAATATTTTCTTTAACGAATACTGAAATTTTTTTTCAAGCTCAGATCAAAGTTGATATCTTCAAACTGCAAACTCTAATAAAGAATTCTGTAAACTTTATAGAAAATATTCGAAAATTTATTTGCTCAACTTGCAATATTTTCAGTAAAAATGAAGATTTGATAAATTTATGAATATTTTCTTTAACGAATACTGAACTTCTTTTTCAAGCTCAGATCAAAGTTGATATCTTCAAACTGCAAACTCTAATAAAAAATTCTGTACACTTTATAGAAAATATCCGAAAATTTTTTTGCTCAACTTGCAATATTTTCAGTAAAAATGAAGATTTCATAAATTTATGAATATTTTCTTCAACATTTACTGAACTTTTCTCTCAAGCTCACATCAAAATTTTCTGCGGATTTGGTAATCCTTACAGAAAAGTTACGCTGTCCCTATTTTAACTGGTTTTTGTAGAATATTAAAATCGTGTTTGGTACTTTCTTCAGAGAGTGATACTTTCCAGAAAGAAAGAAAAATTAAAAATATTTCAATTCAAAGATTATCCTTCGTTGAAGAAATCTTTGATAAAATATTCAACATTTTTCGTTTCCTTCTACAAAGTATCATTATGCAAAACTTAGAGGATTTTCAGTTGAAATTACCGAATTTTTGCAAAATTTAGAGAATATTCAGTAATTTTACAAATTTACGGATATTTTCTCTAACATTCAATAAACTTTTCTATCAAGTTGACATCTTAAAAATGTAAACTCTGATAGAAAAGACTGTAAATTTCACAGAAAGTATCCGTAAAATCGTAAAATCAAAATTTCTGAAAATTCTGTAATCTTTAGAGAAAATCTCTATTTTAACTGAAAAACCTTTAACTTCAGCAGACTCATTTTCCTCTTTGTAAAAAGATTAGAAACTGTTTTTTGTAGAATATAAAAATCCAGTTTGGTATTTTCTTTAGAGAATAAAATTTTGCAGAAAGAACATTTTTCATTTATTTCTGCAAAGCCTTCTCAGTCTATAATATACCAACCTGGATACTATTGTACAAAACACTTGACCCTTCTTCACTCAATTTTCACTAAATCACGTTTTTTTTTCTAAAAACGAGAATAATTCCACAATGCAAAAGGATGGTCCTACACACACTAAACGATTACAGTCCACGTGCATGCATACTTCTGGGTACCGAGAATCGTGAATCGCACTAGTTGCACTGATTCAGTTTCAAAATCGAAAAAAAATCACAGCACTGGAATTTCCAAAAGCTTCTCCTTAAAAAGCTCACTGCACAGTTCCTAAAATTCTGCTCACTGTATCTCACTGTTGTTCCCACAAAATTATAAAAACGCAGGTAGGTCGATGCTTCTCACTTTTCGGATTTTCAAAAAAAATTGTACAATTTAAATGTACGAAATTGGCACTTCGCGAAATGCAACTTACCTCTCCAGCTGATGCAGTACAAAGATCCTTCAGACACGCTATTTTCTTCCCTTCTCTTCCTTTCAGACTGACTCAAAGATTTTCAAAAAAAAAAAGTTCAAAATCAGTCTTTCACTTTTGGGTATTCTCTGAGTGGGAAAATCCGCGATAAATATTTTTCTGATGAGGAACTGATGCTGCAGGATTTTGTAACAACGGCACTGTGTGGAGGGTCATTGAGGGGTCGTTTTGTGTTTCGAAAGATCGTAATCGCAATCGCACCCTTAACCGTGGGGCGTTGCGATTTTCAGTTCACGCCACCGTCGCACCGAACAGAAGTGAACTACTCGTGCGCCGCCGGTTCACAGTACCTTAAATACCTTGCCCGCGCCGCCGCTCTACGGCCCCTACCTTCCGCTAGAGTGGCGCTGATTGGCGGGGGAGAAGCGCAATGCCCGCGGGTACAGAAGAGGCTCTTCGACTCTTCTCGATTCGAGGTTCGAGCCGAGCGCAGGAGACGATGGTCGGTGGGTGTCGAAGAAGGAGCTGGAGGAGCTGGAGAACGCCAGACGCGCAAAGACTCCAGGAATATACATCACCCCTCAACATTGTGCGTCGCCTTACGAAAATCGGATTAAAAACGGCCTTGTCGAAAGTGAAAGCAAAAAATTGAGTTAGAAAGATTTTTTTTAACGGTTAGACAGATTATCAAATTTTTCGTCGATTGAGCCCCACTTGGACTCTTTTCGCTAAATAGGGGCCGAGATATGTGAGAAAGACCGAAACTCTAACTTGATTTTTCGCAGAGTTAGCACTAGAAAGTGAAAGTAAAAAATTAAGTTAAAAAGATTTTTTTGAAATTTTAGACATCTTTTTAAATTTCTTGTCGATTGAGCCATACTTGGACTCTTTTCGATGAATGGGGGCCGAGATATGTGAGCAATAGCGAATTTCTAACTTAATTTTTCGCAGAGTTGGGCTTGGAAAGTGAAAGCAAAAAATGAAGTTAAAAAGATTTTTTTGAACGGTTAGATCTTATTAAATTTTGCCTCGATTGAGCCCTATTTGGACTCTTTTAGATGAATAGGGGCCGAGATATGTGAGAAGGACCGAATATCTAACTTAATTTCTCGCAGAACATTTTTTTGCTCAACTTGCAATATTTTCAGTAAGAATGAAGATTTTATAAAATGAATATTCTCTCTAACATTCACTGAACTTTTCTTTCAAGCTCAGATCAAACTTGAAATCTTCAAACTGCAAACTCTAATGAAAAGGTCTGTAAATTTTACAGAAAGTATCGAAAATTTTTTTGCTCAACTTGCAATATTTTCAGTAAAAATGAGTATTTTATAAATTTACGAATATTCTCTCTGATATTTACTGAACTTTTCTTTCAAGCTCAGAATAAAGTTGATATCTTCAAACTGCAAACTCTAATTGATGCAACTTTTATTTCTGAAATTCAAAATTTGAAATTCATTTAAATAATTTTTTTAATTTGTACAAACCTAATTTTGTACCAAATTACAATATTTTCATCGCAGAAAGTCGATATCAGTAAGATATATTATATCGTTCCAAAAGTGCCTAAATGTTTTAAAATACTTGGAGACGATACGGGAATTCAATTGAAATTTTATTGTATATATATATATATATATAATACAAATTAAATTATAATATTTATATATTATATTATTGTTTATTATATTATATATTAAAATATAATATAAATTATTATAATATCATATAAAAAAATTTCTAACTTAATTTTTCGCATAGTTAGTACTAGAATGTGAAAGTAAAAAATGAAGTTAGAAATATTTTTTTGAACGGTTAGAAATCTTATTAAATTTTGCATCGATTGAGCCCCACATGGACTTTTTCCGATGAATAGGGGCCGAGACTTGCAATATTTTCAGTAAAAATGAGGATTTTATTTTATGAATATTCTCTCCAACATTCACTGAAATTTTCTTTCAAGCTCACAACAGAGTTGATATCTTAAAAATGCAAACTCTAATTGATGCAAATTTTATTTCTGAAATTTAAAATTCATTTAAATAATTTTTTAAATTTTTATAAGGCTAATTTTTTACCAAATTACAATATTTTCATCCCAGAAAATCAATATCAGCAAGATATATTATATAGTTCCAAAAGTGCCCAAATGTTTTAAAATACTTGGAGACGATACATGAATTCAATTTAAATTTTATATATATAATATAAATTAAATTATAATATATATATATATATATATTATATAATAGAATTTATTATAATAAAGCAATTCATTTAAATAATTATTTGAATTTTGAAATTCCTGTATCGTCTCCAAGTATTTTAAAACATTTAGGCACTTTTGGAACGATCTAATATATCTTGCTAATATGGATTTTCTAGGATGAAAATATTGCAATTTGGTACAAAATTAGCTTTATACAAAATAAAAAATTAGAAAGTGAAAGTAAACAATTAAGTTAGCAAGATTTTTCAAAAATGAGTATAAATCTTATTAAATTTTGCCTCGATTGAGCCCTACTTGGACTCTTTTCAATGAATAGGAGCCTAGATATGTGAAAAAGACCGAATTTCTAAGTTTCTTTGCTCAAATTTTTTTTTGCTCAACTTGCAATATTTTCAGTAAAAATGAGCATTTTATCAATTTACGAATATTCTCTCTAACATTTACTGAACTTTTCTTTCAAGCTCACATCAAAGTTGATATCTTAAAACTGCAAACTCTAATTGATGTAAATTTTATTTCTGAAATTTAAAATCCATTTAAATAATTTTTTTAATTTTTATAAAGCTAATTTTTTACCAAATTGCAATATTTTCACCTCAGAAAATCGATATATCATGATATAATATAATTTAATATAATTTATTATAATAAAACAATTTATTTAAATAATCAATTAAATTCTGAAATTCCCGTATCGTTTCCAAGTATTTTAAAACGTTGAGGCACTTTTGGAACGACATAATATATCTTGCTGATGTCGATTTTCTGGGATGAAAATATTGTACTTTGGTACAAAATTAGCCTTATACAAAATAAAAAATTAGAAAGGAAAAGTAAAAACTAAGTGAACATTTTAAAAAAAAAACGGGTAGAAATCTAATTAAATTTTGCCTCGATTGAGCCCTATTTAGACTCTTTTCGATAAATGGGGGGATATGTGAGAAAAACCAACTTTCTAACTTAATTTTTTTCAATTGGTCACTTTGAGCTGACGCACGGTTTTGACCGGGAACGTATATTTAAAAAATTTTTTTTTTAAATTCTCTTATTTTATTACAATGTTCTCTCCTGTCAGGATAGGGAAAAATTAAGTTTGGGAAACTTGACTAGACTTTTTAAGACTTAAAGGACTTTCAAGATTGTTGAAATATGTTCCGAGACTTATGAAAATATTCGCATACTCTTTTTAGTCTTTTGAGGATTCTCTTGAACCCTAAAAAAAAGTTATAAATTTTTTTTAGAAATTTGTAGCCTTTCCTAAAATTTTAGACAGTACAAGTTTAAACAACTTTTCTTGTTCTTTTTGTTGCAAAATATTTTTGAAAATGTTCGCTGTCATGGTCAATTTCAAACCCGACAAACAAGTTGTTTTCAATCGTAGCACTCAAAGTGAAGTAATTATTGATCAATTTTATTTCAGTGAGTGTTTAGGTACTAAATAAATTTTCTCACTAAAAAAGATGAATTTTTAATCGAAAAGGGAATAGTTAATTTTTCATTTAGGGGAAACCTCCCCACAGTGGATAATGCAGCATAGAGTGGATAATAAATAATTAAAAATACTAATATTGGTAAAATAATTAATTTAATTTAATGAATAGTTAAGATTGTATGAACGTTTTTAAATCAAAATTAAATTAATGATTTTTTTTTATTTTTGTTCTTAATTAATGATTATCCACTGTAAGGAGGATTACCCTGCAAAAATTAATTCACAAAAAAAAAAACGGATTTTGACAGAACAATTAAATTTTCTACTGAATAATTGAATTTCATACCAAATTGTCAAATTTTCAAGCCAAAAAGACGAATTTTCAAATCAAAATGACAAATTTTCAACAAGAGATTAATTTTCAAACAAGAATATTAATTATCTACTAAAAAATATGAATTTTTAACAAAATACATCAGTTTTTAACCAACTACTTGAATTTTTAAACAAGAAGATTAATTTTCTACCGAAAAAGACGCATTTTTAAAAAAGTTACATACATTTTCAACCAAATAGTTAAATTTTCAATCTAAAGAAGATAAATTATAAATAAAAAATTACATAATTAATTTTTCATTGAAAAAAGTTATTTTTCCATGAGAAAACGTGTTTTCTACAGAAAAGTTGAATTTTTGATTAAATAATTGAATTTTCAACTAAAAATTTCAATTTTTTAGACGAGGATTAATATTCTACGAAAATAGACAAATTATCAAAAAAATACATCCATTTCCAACCAAATAGTTAAATTTTCTATTTAAAAAACTAATTTTCAACAAAAAAAAGTTCAACAAAGTAGTTTAATTTTAAACCAAACAGATGAATTTTCTACTAAAATTATGAATCTTCAACGAAAAGAGTTAATTTCTAAGGAAGTAGTTCAACTTGCAACCAAAAAGTTGAATTTAACAAAAAATAGTAATTTGTTACCAAAAAGACCAATTTTCAAAATAAACATAAATTTTTAACCAAATAGTTACATTTGTAACACTAAAATGTGAATTTTTGACAAAAAACTTCAGTTTTAAGCGAAAAAGTTTAATTTTCAATTAAATAGTTGCATTTTTAACCAAAAAAATGTACTTTCTATTAAAAATACGAATTTTCAAAAACATAAATAAATTTGCGAGCAAATAGTTAAATTTTCAATTTAAAAAATTAATTTTCAACAAAAAAAAATGAATTTTTAACAAAGTGACTTATGTCCTAACCAGAGAGATCAATTTTCAACTAGAATGATGAATCTTCAACCAAAAAAAAATAATTTTTAAGAAAATAGTTCAACTTTCAACTAAAGAGTTGAATTTTTCACCTGAAAAGACGAATTTTCGAAAAATACTTGAAACCTTAACCAAAACAAATTAATTTTTAAGCAGTCAGTTGTCTGACAAAAATAGCTTTTTCGAAACTTTTTTGTTCATAACGAAATTTTTTTCTTCGTCTGTAGTTTTTTTCAGAAACTGTATAAATTTTTACAGAAACGTATTTTATTCAGTGAAAGAGAGTTAAACTTGAAATTTCCTTCAGGTAATTTTTATGGCTTTTTTATGAAAATGTAGAACCTCTACAAAAAATTTTTTCATCAAACAGTATTTTGTTCTTGGAAAACAAAATTCATCAGATTGCAGTATATTTTTTTGATTACTTTCTTCAATAAAATAAATTCACACCACATAGAGTAGTTCTATTCATTTTTTTTTAATTTATTTAATTTCAGTACTTCAGTCATTTCTTCACTACAGTATAGAATCTTCAAAAACGGAGTCTTTTTCATCAAACGATTTCAATAATTAAAATCCCTTCAATAAGAAAAGCTTATTCAAAAATGTATTACAATAAATATTTTGTAATGTATTTTTGAATAAGCTTCTCTCAATGAAGGCATTTTGTTGTTGTTGAAACAACAATTGTTTCATGAAATAGTTAGATCAAATAAAATACCTTTGATAAGAGTAGCTTATTCAAAAATGTATTACAATAAATATTGTGTTTGATAATTTGTATTACTATTGTAATACATTTTTGAATGAGCTTCTCTTATTTAAGGCATTTTATTTTATTGAAAAAACAATTGTTTGATGAAATAGATGAACTAAAATGCCTTCAATAAGAGAACCTTTTCAAAAATGTATTGCAATAACTACTGTAAAAATGCCTTCAATAAGAGAAGCTTATTAAAAAATGTATTACAATAACTATTGTATTTGAGAATTTTTATTATTTTATCTCTAATAAGAGAAGCTTATTCAAGAATGTATCAAAATAGTAATAAAAATTATCAATCACAATAGTTATTGTAATACATTTTTG